>VZTM01031703.1:51097-73210 GCA_013400555.1 Jacana jacana
GGGGCAGAGTTGCTCCCAGTCTCCCACATTACCTGAGAGAACAGTTACAGCAGAAGCATTTGTGGGAAGATTAATGATTCTACAGGGCTGACTGGTGGTACAGCATTCATTAAAAAATGAATAAATAAAGAGCCATGGCTGTATTAGATGGGAAAGAAAGTATCTGATTGTAAAGCTGGGGGTACTTCTGGATGGCAGATACAGCATGCTCCAGAAATGCCCAGGAAAGCTAGCCTGTATGACACACTGGTGCCTCTGGCAGTGGAAACTGGGTCTGTCCTGCTGACTTCAATTGAACAACAGTATTGACGTACTGGCAGGGATTNCCCACCTCCCCGCTACCCCCTAGGCATGGCTCAGATGGGATGGAATACCTATGCCATGCTAGGAGAATTACCCTAACTGCTGGTAAAAAAGCAAAAAAATGTACAAGAATCATCCAAAGTCCACATGGGAAAAGAAGAGTATTATTTCAGAATACGGGACTTCCCACAGTACCAAAGGGATTTTCTCCCATGACTGAGTTGAATACCATTAAAATAAGTATGTATTTATGGGCCACATGAAAACTCTGAATCTCTTTATCTTGTCTTATCTGGGTAATACTGGGAAAGAAAGTATCTGATTGTAAAGCTGGGGGTACTTCTGGATGGCAGATACAGCATGCTCCAGAAATGCCCAGGAAAGCTAGCCTGTATGACACACTGGTGCCTCTGGCAGTGGAAACTGGGTCTGTCCTGCTGACTTCAATTGAACAACAGTATTGACGTACTGGCAGGGATTCTACAGGAGACAGGAGACTAATACTTGATTAATTAAAGCCTTCTGTAGTTTAATCAGCTCATTTTTTGGAAAGTGAATAGGACAAGGGAAAGGAATCTGATAAGAGAAAGAAATATATAAGATAAAGCTTGCAGGTACAGTGAGAGTAGAAATCATAGGCCCATTTCTTATGCTGGAGCTATTTATTGAGAGGAATGGATGGTTGCCCAAAAGATATGATCCTGTTCACATACCGAGAAAGGACTAAAAATTATTCCTCCTTCAGATAAATCTTAGGGCCAGTGTTATGAAGGAGTAGAAGAGTAACACACTTCCCAGTATTCCTGCTGGACATGCTATTCCTGATACATGCCAGGATGCTCTTGGTCTTTTTCCTCAACATGCTGAAAAGGAAACAGAAAAAGTGTGAAGGACATGGAAATGTAAAAAGAAACACAGGGAAAGAGAACAGAAACATGAAGAACTTCCCCAGAATAAGTACTCCTATCTTATTCCAGAAAAATTCCTAACCTGTCATCAGACTATATGCTTTAAATATCAGGAAAATGGTTCATCTTCCTTCTGTGATGTCATACCCAGATTTTGAATGGAAGCCATATTTCAACCTCAACTTTCAAGAGATGAGCATCAATTTAAAATAATGCAGTTCAAATAACATAAGAGAGTTTCCCCTGACCTTCCACCGTCAGGAATTGAATGTACAATATCTTATGGTTTTGGTTTGGCACGTTTCCCCGTGCTTTGCTGGCATTCATGTGGAATGTCTTTTATTTGAGCGGTGGATTAAGAGGCGTATAGCTGACAATGCTGTGCACATTTTACTGCAGTGTATCTGCTGGAAACTAATCTGAAAATGTTTCAATTGTCATCAAGCAAATAAAACTTCTGTAGCTAGATGAGTAGGTCCTAAAATGTTCTCCGTATCTTGAAATTATGTAGATAGAATTCCATTTTTAAAACAGAGTTAGGAATCTGGCAAATTTGCTTCCGAATGTATCTTTACTTCATCAAAAATGTGCAAAGGGTTTGTCACAAATAGAAACAATGACGAGTATCAAGGGAGGAGTATGAAAAGAAATATCAGAAAAGGAGAGAGATAAAAGTTTTCATTTCATCTTCATGCTGTTTCCATTCTCTCCCCTTCTCATTTATTATCCCTTGGCTAGGAGGGAGCAGAACAAAAAGCAGGGTTATAATCCTGGATGTTAAGAGAGAAGACTTTGGCCTGTTCAGGGATCTGCTTGGAGGAATCCCATGGGATATGGTCCTGGAGAGAAGAGCGGTCCAAGAGAGATGGTTGGTTTTTAAGACCATCTCCTGAAAGCTCAGGAGTGCCATCCCAGTGAAGAGAAAATCAAAAACAGGTGGGAGGAGGCCTGCATGGATGAAAAAGGAGCACAAATCGAACCACTGCAAATTGCATCTGAATACAAGAAAGCATCTTTTCACTGTGAAGGTGGTCAAACACTGAAACAGATTGCCCAGAGAGGTTGTAGAGTCACCTGACACAGGGATGTTCAAAACCTGAGTGGACGTGATCATGAGGAACTGGCTCTGCCTTGTTTGAGCAGGGCTTGGGCTAAATGTTCCTCTTAATGCCTTCTGTAATTTTTTGTTTCTGTGATTTTTGCCTTCCTGCTTTTTCTTCTTTTTTTGTTGTTGTTGGTTTTGTTTGTTTGTTTGTTTTTTTCACACTGCCCTTTAGGTATCATACATGGATGTATTTAGATTTGTAGATTGCTGTACACTCCTTCAAAAAAAAAAAGAAAAAACCACCAAGAACAAATTCTGTCATTTTGCACATGTTTGAGAAAGAAAACCCTATCTTTTCACCCTGACCTGTCTCCTCCATCTCTATTCAAGTCTATATGCATACCTGCAACTTTTTCCTGACTGTTACTGGTCTTTTCAAATCCGTCAGGTCAAATTACAGAGCAATACCTGATATTTTGCAGTCTGAATTGTCAGTTATCTACATTTTTCCCCAGTTCATGAGTTCAGCAATACCAGCCTTTGCCACAGATCTTCTAGATCTGTAGTCAACTTAAATAAAGCTTCCAGTATAGCATTGACTTTAAATAGGTGACTTGAAATACCTCTTTAAATTCCAAAGCTGAAGGCAGTAGAGAGAAGAAAATAAAATTAATGCTTTGGATCTAACGGTATAAAAAAATCAGCTTATGGAGTGTTAAGCTTTTTAGTGATTGTTTTTCCACTGGCTACAAACTTGAACTGTCTCAGCCTCTGGGCTGTTCTAAAGTCTTCACAATGAAGCTCGTTCAGCTTTCAGTGGACCTGGGAGCCGCAATGAATTTGTTTTACAGCTTGATAGTTAAACATTTTAGGAGCCTATATCCTTTGTAACTAACATCCTGTGGTGCCTTTTTCTGTAACTTTTCTTGAGCTAGCCAATACTTAATATGGACTGCACAGCACTCCAAATGGTCCACATTCAGCTTCCAGTTCCTGCAGTGTGGAGCTGCTACAATTCCTTAGTCTCCAAGAGTATAATCTCCAATTTCTGATAGTTTAATGAGGATGAGAGCAGAATCTGTTAGGGTGCATTCACCTGCACACAGAAAATAGGATTATAGTGACAGATTCTATGAAAAACGGAGTCTGGATTTTTAACAAATTTGGTCTCTGCTCTAAAAAATGCTTTATTTTTATATGAATGGATATTAAAAAGTTATATTTAAAAAGCTGTTTCTATTGGGAGAATTAAATCACTTTTATCTTGACAAAGTGACAAAAAATTCTTTCAAATGGGATGTTTTCCCTGCTAGTTTTTATTGCTGACAGACCTGGTTTTTGGTCTGATGTGACTCAGTTTTGCCAGTAGGATTTTGGGCACATTATGAATGTGTAACTTACTTTACTGTTTGGAGTCTTCGGGGCTGCACGTGTCACTTGGAGTGCTGCAAATCAGGAGCACCTACACAGAATCATACCAGATTTGAAATCATAACAAAGATCTTGATATTTTCTCCATGGTTTAAGTGTGGACACACACACAGAAATATTTCAAGAAACTTCCTGATGTCATAATCAATGGGCTTTATGATTTTTAATATTTTATACTGGGTAAAAGCCATCCTGGACTCCAAATTATCAAAAGAAGATGATGATTGTTAAGGCTAGTCTGAGCTATAGATCTGCCTTACACTTGTATTTTACTGAGTTTTGTAAGCTGATTGGAAGTATAAAAAGTCAGATTTATAACAAATATGACTATGCCAGCAAAATTCATGGGGGACAGGTTTATCAGGCAAAATGTTCTTTTACAAAATACATCTTTAGTGGAGGAAATGGAACTCAGAAGGCACACCAGCAAAACTGTAATTATTCTAGTTAGTTTGCATTTCAGTTTACATTACAGTTTAATTTAATTTCCTTATTCCTTCCCTGAGTTAATGTAGATTCTGTTTGCACTCATTGAACCCTGTTGCACATCCTGGCTGATGGGATGGGAGATCTCACAGTTATTAAACATTTTTCTTGTATCCCTCCTGCTTATAGCTGCATCAAAGTCTTACATATACAAACTGGATTCTTGGGCTCTTTCATTGGAAGGTATTATTAGGGTCTTTCAATTGCTCGACTGAATTTTCGGTAAGACCTCTCCCATTCATCACCACTTGGAGTGTCAACGATTGTCAGCGATTCCCTCATTCCTTTTGGTCAAAGTGTTTCCCAGAGAGCTGAGGTTGAGCTGACTGTCCTATGGAACCAACATTGCTTTCAGAGTAACTGCTTCCTATCTTGAAAGGTTCGCCTGCATTGTGGATTTCTGTATATATCCCTTTATTTGGGCTTTTCTTAAAACACACAGCATTTATGTTCCATGTAGCAAGCAATCCCACTCATTCTGTACTGAAGGTCTCTTCTTTTAATTGATTACCATTCTGTGAATCATTATGTCCTTACAAAAAAACTCAGAAAAGTCTTAATCATTTCAAAACTCATCTTCTGGGGGTTCCTGCTGGAAAAAAATAACACCCTCTATTATCATTGCTTCTCAAGACCACATTTTGACATGGTTCAACAAGCTAATCAGTATTTTATTTTTTAATTTTCTCTTCTGCTTTACCAACTAAATTTTATGATTAAAATAAATATACAGAAATCCGTTATTAGCATAACTACCCTAATCTAACCATTTGAGCAAGTCAAAAGTATTGCAACTTTATCTAACTTTCTCCCTGTGGTCTGAAATTAATTAACATGATCTCTTTTTTCCCTAATTCAAAATTTTGACAAAGACGTGACTGTTGATGTGGTGTGTTATCTCACAAGTGTTCTGAAATTTACCCAGCGAGTTTATAGAAAATAAGCATTCCTGGTCCTCAGTCAGCTCTTTTAAAACTCTGAGATGCAATGTTCCAACATCTACTAACTTCAAAGCATGGATTTAGAAACCGATCTTTAGCTTTACTATCCCCCTCTCCATATACTATGGTACTGTAGCAATGGATTAATAACAACATTCTGTGTGATATTCTCCTAATCATAGAATCATAGAATGGTCCAGGCCGGAAGGGACCTCTAGGGTAATGTAGTCCAACCTCCCTACCGTCAGCAGGGACACCCCCAACTAGACCAGGTTGCCCAGGGCCTCCTCAAGCCTCACCCTAAATACTATCATGTAATATTATAGTTTATTAGATGATGCAAAGATGAGTTATCATGTAGAGTCTGCTCTTCTGTCCAAACCCTCAGGGCTATAACAGGTTGGGGTGTCTGCTCTGTCCCACATAGGGTGCTTGCTCATGTCTTAACTTCTAAGTTCTGCATGGAAAAATGCAGCATATTTGTCTCATTATTACCTATAAATAGCAGACACATTTAATTACATGCATCAAGTATGGTACCAAAATTAAATCTTCCAAGCATAAGCCCCTAGGGCCAAATACCAGCATCTAACACATAACCCGCAGTTGTAGGTACTGAGATGAAAGCACGTTGCCTTGCAAGTGCCTAACAATTAGACACTTTTTTTTTATTTATTTATTTGAAGGAATTAACTGAATCATATTGGACCAAATTAGATTAAAATCCTCTCTTGTTCCATGCTATCAGCTCTCACTGAGCTCAAAATCATTTTCCAGCATGGGCCTGTTAATAATACCTTTCTTCAGCAAGCTGTGGGTCTTGCCTTCACTGAGAATATGTCACCTGGTTTATTTAGAGCTTAATTATTCACTGTGAGCTCAGGTAGAAAAGACACTTATTATGTTTGCTGTGCTTTCAGAGTCATTGCCGTGAGAGGCTATGGCAGCTCCTTCTTCTTTTGTGCAGCAGGGGCAAGCCTAGGAGGCTCTGGCTTTCCTGCGTGGCACAGGCAGACAGTAACTTTTTGTCCAATTTAACTGGCCTGTTGAGCCTTTTTCTCGGCACTTAAGTTCCTCAGCTGGCTTTGAAAATCTGGTCAGAACATAATTGGTGGAGCCCTGGAGTATAGGATAAAATTAGCAGCTGTTTACCCTTGCTCATTTATAAATATTTATAGCTCTGGCTACATTATTCCTTTCTGGGCTGTTTTCTAATGAATTCTCCAGGTTTTTAATTGGATAACACTCCAAAAAGTTTAGGAGCCAATCTTTAAATGTTTGTATCACAGCATTCCTCAGAATGCAGTTGCTCTTTAAGCCTAATCTGTATATCTTTAATGCTCCCATTTCCTCAGTATCTGTAATACTGCATCGTAGCAGAACGATAACAAAGAAGTAGAAATAGAAGCCCTTACAATCTTTGTTTACCATCTACCTCCATATGCTGAGATGTTGATGATAAGTGGCATAGGACAAAATGGATTAATGCTACCTTCATCTAAAGAGGAATTAAAAGTAGATCAATGAAATGCTAGGCTCTGTGAGAGGTCATCTCCAAAGTGTCCTTGCCTCAAAAGGTTTACAAACGAAACCAAGCCAAGCCAATCCAAACCAAACCAAACCAAACCAAGCCAAACCAAACCAGTCCAAACCAAGCCAAACCAAACCAGTCCAAACCAAACCAATCCAATTGAAACCAACCCAACCCAAAAAAAAACCCCAAAACAAAACAAGAAAATAAAAAAAGAGTGAAGAACAAGGTAGAACAGATGAGGAGCCAGCAGCTTATCTGAGGTTTTCTTGGTAGGAACTAAAGAGGTGATAAGGGAGGAGAGGGGACACTGATGGGTCAGAGGCAGGGACACACAGACAGGGATGGGTCAAGCACGTCATGCAGATGGGGTTATGGCTTGGTTTCCTTGTTAGAAGACACATGAGCAGGCTGAGAAAACTGAGGCCACTTCTAGGCATCAGCCATGAAAGTGCTGTTGTGGACCTCATCCCCACCTGCCACCGGAGGGGAGGTGGGATGAAGTCTGGAGAGGAAGTACCTTGGGGCACAAAACCCACCAGGCTGACCAAACTGGACATGCTGGGGCTAAACACAGAGTACTGCAGGCCCTTCTGCTCCCTGTGGGGCTGTCCATGGCCGTAACGCCCTGCAAAGGAGGAAGCAGACCTAGCACTTTCTCTTCTGCAAAGGTCAGTGTTGTGTAATAGCTTAACCAGCACTCAACAACCAGGTATCAGCTTTCAGCACATGGTGATTTGGTCTCACTGGCTGGAAAAACTGGTACAGCTTGAAATACAGTTGTCTGAGTAATCTTCCAAAGGAGAATATCCACATGCAGGGAACATTTGGTTGTTGTTTTGTTGGCTTTTTTTTATTATTTTGTTACTTTTAAATGGGCTTTACTTTTCATCCATTTGCAATTGCTTTTTCAGCATCACGTAAACAAATCAGAGTAATTGAGAGTAATTGTGCCCCAATAGGAGCAGCATAAACCTGGATGCACTAACGCCTGATGTTCCTCACAGGACATCTCCTCAAGTTTTACTGCGTGGGGAAAACAGATCTTGCCTGAGTCAATGGTCTTCTTCATATGCACAGTATTCATCTTAAAGGTGGGTTAAAGGTGGGACCAACCCATTTATTGCTCATAGTAGGTTCGCTGTGAATAAAGATGTTTGGGGGAGTAAATTCTCTCAAGGTGAGAGAGATAGCAGTGATACATACAGCTTTTTCCTACATGCTTTTCAAAATAATAGCAAGACATGCAGTGAAGCAAGTTTTGAGATTCCTGATCCTAATTCGCTCTCTTTCTCCTTTATTTTGTTCAGTCTCAGAAAGAGTGCCCGGTTGAAGGGCGTTCAGTTTTTTCATGAAGAGTATAGACTGTATCACAAGGAAGCAGACTTGGTACAAAGCTGATTCAAAGCTTTGAATTACCAGAGTGCAAGAAAGGTTACACAAAATGACTCTGCTGTAGTTCTCTTTTCACGGACATCTGAACTTGTGTCTTTCAATTTTGGGGAACTCGGTGCAAAGTTCTAGGTTGGTTTTGTGTGTGTTTGTGTCTGTATTTTTTTGCAGTAAATGAGTCAGCTCAAGATGTTTACTAATGAAAATATTGAGGACTGGAAGGCCGTGGTTAGTTCCGGTTTCCAAGACAATGAAAGCACAAAATCCATTTGTAAGCATTGCTGAGCCAACAGCAATTGTAGATCTGTTAGAAACCAAAAACCAGAAACCCTGAGAACATGATTGCAGCTCTCATCACGCTTTGAAATCTAGCAAGGCATGTTTTTTTTACCATTCAGAGAGCACTGAAGGACTCAGCTTATGCAGGTTGGAATAATCCCATTTTGGAGTCCTTGTCACTTAACAGCAAATTCTAGAAATGGACAAATATTCTTCGTGAAGTTATGCAGCACCTCGTTCATTTTTAATGTGTTTTAAGTCTGAATGCAGCTTGTCTTGAGCAGAAAAGCTCTTAGAGTGGTTAAAAGCAACCACTTGAAGAAGCCAACAGTCATTAATAAATAAACATTAATAGCTCATTAATAAGATAGATTATGTTCTGCTTTGGCACACATTGAGAGATACAAAAAGAACTTGTTGCCTTATCTATTGCTCAGTCCAGATGCAAATTCTTTTGGTCATAAATAAGCAATGAAGCCAATCTATTATCTCAAGTATCTATGATATTTTAGTTGCATTTTGTTTTGTTGGAAGATAACAACGGTTTCAGTCAAGAATCTTTTCTTTACACTCCTTGACATAAAAGGAATAGGAGGAAGCCAAGCTGTGTTTTTTTCTGTGGTCATTTCGATCCAGCTGCTCTTGAGAGGGAGAGGTGCCCATTTCCACCTGTGCCAGTGGTGGGAGCACTATTAGAACTGGAGCTTCCTGGCAGTTTGACCAAGTGCTAAGTGATCGCTACTGGCCAAGTAAAGATTTGACCAAGAACGACAGCTCTCAGGGGTCACATTACTTTTGTGACATTTCTTTCATTCGAGGAGATGTCCTACGTTCTCTGTTGGCCATGGGTTGTGCAGGGACAAGTCAGATCACACATTCACAACCATAGTGCTTTACATGAAAGCCAGGCTGCTTGCTTTGGTCATCAGTGCTACAAATATTCGGTTCCAAGTCCCATAACTTAACAAAATTTATGATGGTCTCACAGGTAACAGGACAAGCACCTCTCAGAGCAGCTGCTTTCATATATTGCTCAGCATTGAAGCACACAAACTACATCATCTCTGTGTTTTACTTCATCCTTAGGACAAGGAAAATTTGTGTGGTAGGTGAATTTATGCTAATTTCCCTCTCTTCATAGCATCATGGCTACTTTCTCAGAATCACATCTCTTTATCTCTGACTCAGAAAACTACCGTGTCCTTTTCCTTCTAGGGAAACCCTCATGGGGAAGTCCAAAGGTATATAGTTTCCTTGACTGTGCAGAACTTTTCTAAGAAGATCAGAGTAACCCTCTCATGCTAAATGTACTCCAGGTTTGCTTTCCCTGTTCCCTGTAATACCTCTGGGGATACAATAACACTTTTGTTTTTTCTTGGCATTTTCACAGGGCATAACTTTTCTTTTAAGGAAAGCACAAGCGTGCAGGGGAAGCTCACATTTCATTTCAGACGTGAATTCAGAAGATTCTTTTCCTGTTCTTTTCCTATTTAACATTTTTCCATGCTGGTCAGCAGCAGCAGGGTGCAGTCTGAGATCTGTGTGCATAAATGACATCACCAGGAAGAGAATCACAGAATCTCAGAACAGAATCACAGGGATTGGAAGGGACCTTGAAAGCTCCTCCAATCCAATCCCCCTGCTGGAGCAGGAACACCTGGAGCAGGTCACACAGGAACGCCTCCAGGCGGGTTTGGAATGTCTCCAGAGAAGGAGACTCCACAACCTCCCTGGGCAGCCCCTGCCAGTGTTCCCTCACCATCACCCTGAAGAAGTTTTTCCTCATATTTCAGTGGAACCTCCTCTGTTCCAGCTTGCACCCATTGCCCCTTGTCCTATCACTGGATGTCACTGAGAAGAGCCTGGCTCCATCCTCCTGACACTCACCCTTTACAGATTTATAAACATTCATGAGGTCAACAGTGCATAACAAAACATTGGTTTAAGACATTTTTTTTGTTGTTGGTTTGTTTGTTTTTTAACAGGTTGAATCAAAGCATTTGTTTATCAACCAAAATTGTCTGAAATAAAAATACTTCACCTGGCTAAAAGCTCTGGGTATTTTGTACTGGATTAAGCAATTTTTTTTTAATTACTTTTGTTTTTTTCCTGAAATGTTCCCAGGCATCTAAACTGCAAAAAAAAAGGAGTCCCTAATACAACTGCTCTTGAAATGTACTTAACCCATAGAAGGAGGAAATGCAACAATGTAGATTTTCCATTTTGACATGCCCTTGTAGTGCATGAAAGAACAAGCCGGTGTAGTGGGTAGAGATAAGACTTTGGGGGCTGGAAGGTTGGAATTACTTTCCTGGCCAGAGCTGCGAGGTTTCACTCCACCATACCTCGGCTTCACCATCTGGAAAAAAAATGGGACTAATGGTACAAACGTCTTCTGTAAAACAAACAAGCAAACAAAGAACCTCTTTGAGTTCTCCTGGTGAGAACACGGCTACACAGAGGGTTTTATTATTATCAGCATTATCAGCTGGGCTCCGCAGTTGTACAAATCCCGCAGTAATCACTTCCTTCCTTGTTTTTATTTCAGAAGAGAGAGGCCGAGGCTGTTTAAAATGCCAATGATATGCAGAGGATACGCCTGCATTCTTGTTTGTCTAGAAGACCACGTTTCTCACATTAAAATTTATGAAAAAAAAAACCCCAAAAAACTTCGACAGAATGGATTTTGTGGGGCACCAGCATGGAATGTGCAGAGCTCCGTTATCCAGCCCTTGGATTTGCATTCCTCTGCCATACCCAGCTTCAAAGAAGACACTTCCTTTCATTTTGCTCTTTGCAAAATTTATAATTGATAGGTTCGTTTGGAAAACAACTGCCCCTTGGGCCCCCACAGGATGTTATGCTTATTGAAAAACTTATTTTAAAAATATTTCTTTATTTTTGGGGGTGGTATTATTGGCCACTCTATTTATTCTTCTTAGTAAAATCCTCTCCCTTCTCTGGACCAAGTGTATGAAACTGATAGGGAACAGCTGCTATTCAGTCTGCTGGAGTTTTATAACATGTTATCAAACCCTTTGAACGCAGCTGGTAAACAGACGCTCATCAGAGCATGCATGCCAGCAGCTTTTTGTGTTGAAAAGGTAAAATGATCATTTGGGGGGGCGGGTGGGTTGGCAAGGAATTCTGTTAAAGCAGTACAGATACTGCATCAGAAGACTTATATGCAGAGCCTGTATGCTCTGCACATATGAGGTTCAACCAGAGGTTGATGTCCATGTTTTGGATGGGAGATCTGAAGCAGAAGTGGAGCCGGCTTCCGCAAAGGGATTTACCTGGAATTACCAAACTTCAGCAATAAATCTTTGAGCAAGTTTTCTCAGAGAAGGCACTTTTGAAGATGCATTTGGAAAAGGCCGTGGTGTGCTGCCAGGATATGACTACGTAAACACGGAGGTATTGTGTGATGGCCCCGAGCCCCTGAGTGCCCCGTGGAGGTGGTCAGTTTGCAGAAGCATTAATCTTGGTTTATATGGTTGCCTGTCCCCTGTGGCTTTGCTCTACATCCAAGTCTACCTGCAAACTAGATAACACTGACGTCCTAAACTTGCTTCTGGAAATACAATAGCTATTTTCTAAGTGGACCGGAGACGTGTTGAAGACCCTGCTGAAACTGACTGGCAGCTCTTCTCTGCCTGAGGGCTCCCCTGCTCACAGACCACTGAGAAACTGCAGTTTCACTGGCAGCTGCAAAACCTGCTTCCAACAGAAACGACATGGCTTTCCTTCGTGGCCAAAAATGTGCAGATAGCAGGGTGCTCTGGCAAGCTCCTGGAGCCAACTGGGCTCTCTCATGAGCACCACCCAAAAGCGTGAGACTCGCAGTGTTGTGAGCGTTGACAACTCTCTTAACCCAAAGCCATGCAGACCTTTTAGCTGGCAAGTAAACACACCCAAGAGGCCTGTTGCATTGTCAGATGTATTTAACGCCTGTGAAGAAAAGCCCTGTGTTGCTGTTGTTGTGTTGCAAACGTTATGTGACAAGGCTGCTGGATGACTTCAGCAATGACATGATTCCCCTGCCATGTTTTCCAAGGTGGTAAACCAGTGAGGAAAGTGCATCACTGAATACGTGTTGTTCAGACTTCTGGTTTCCATATAGATAAAAATAGTTGCTATCAGGTGACTGTCCAATGGGCTACATGATATTATTTTGTTCCCAGTTGATTATCAGCCATATCAGAATATCTACTGGCCCTCATCTTCATGGGCAGGAGTTGGGGTGGAAATCTTAGTGTATGAAAGACATGCAAAATGCCAATAGGATGTACCTTTGGTGTATCAGCCTGTTCAGGCCACTATTCTAGGTATTCAGGTGCATATTTCAGATTGATCAGCCAACTCCACATTGCAAGATGGCAGAAATAGCCCATTGCTCTTAGCCCTTGGGAGATAGTGGACCACAACTGCCACAAAGGGAAGCAGAGGGCAAGTTGCTTTTTGAAGGGATCCATAAGTAAATATTTTGGGCTACCTGCTATGTGGGTCAATGTGAACTTAAAAAAAGAAAAAACATTTACTTATTTTCCCTGTATGAGATTCAAATCCTCTACACAGTTAGAAGATTTCTTGATTTTTATTTTTTTTTCCAAAACTGAACAGAATTTTTCCAGTCACTGCTAAGAAGTCTGCAGCATGCAAGGAAAACATAGGGAAAACTGCAATAATCTGCAAAAAATTAAGTCTTTTGGGTCCTATTTGAGTCACGTTGACTTGAGACAGACTCGCTTATGATCAAAATCTAAAATCTGGTGAGTGATCCAGTTGCTGAAATATACTTTGCTTTCAAAGGAAAGGTTAAAAATCTCAATATCCCTTCTGTTAAAATATCCCTTCTGATAAATATCCCTTCTGTTAAAGTGCTGCAAAAACATTAATGATAGTAAATGGAAATTTTTCAGCATGTCCCATTACATTGGTCTAATCTCCTAAGAAGCAGAAGCAAAGGGAGAATCTTGTTTTGGGTAAGTTCAAAGAAGCAATTACTTATTGCTGTAAACTATGGACAAAGAAGTAAAAAATCAGCAAAGGAAATGGTAAACAGCAGAAAACTGTAAACCCAGTTGTGGGCACGGTAGGAGGAAAATTATGAAGCACTTAGCAAATTAAAGAAAGAAACCAAATACCATGTAGATAACATATCGTGCTGATTGTTTAATAGCACTAACATCTTCCTTTCTCCAGCTGACAACATTATACCCAACATAAGGCAGGTAAAGCCTTTCTTCTATCGAAATATGAATTGCTCATTGTTCCTGTAAATGAACGATAGCTATAACCATATTGAGGAGCTCTGTCAGAGCGTGTCAGATCATGATCACATTTACTGAAGGATGAATAAGAATTGCCTCCAGCCCCTCAGAAGAGTTATGTACCTTTAGTAACAATGACAACACTATATTGGAATAAATTACTTGCGGAAATCTACGAAGCCCGTAAGGGCTATATTTTTCCCAGTTTCTATGTCAAAGCAATCAATTAAGGCCTGCTGCCAGGTAGGGATTTTACCTTTGGCTTAAAATGTAACTAAGAACCAACAGCTCATTGTATTTGTATATCGAAAAGGCTTAGGTATGTTCCAGGGTTCTGTATGGTTAAAATGTGTGTCTTGTCATATTAATTCAGCAGTAAGCACAGTCCAAGTAACGTGCAAATCTCTTCTTCCTTATTTGCTGAGTTACTTAATCTGTTTTTTCTTTTAAACTTGTACTTGATCTGATTTTCTGCACCCTCTCGCCAACAGATAGAGACAATTATTTCTATTTGCCGTCTAAAGCCTACTTAAACTCTACCTTTGTCTGACATAGCTGTTGATGCAATGTGTAGGAAAGTAGAGTTGTTGCCAAGAGCCACAGGGTTCACAGAAAGTACATACTTAGTGAACATCCTTATCGAAGTAAGTGGGAGGCAAAACCAGTAGAATACATCGATACTGAAATACATCTTGTCTCTAAAGGGGACTAAAATCCCATGTTTCATGCAGATGCTAGAATAAGAAGTTCCATCTTCTACAAAGGCTTGAGAAGCATTTAAAATTGCTTATCAGGGGACAGCTGTGACTTCCAGTGAAGTAAACAATAAGCCTGTTTTGGTGATCTCTATGGTAGCACAGAGGTAAGGCCAAGGAAAGTGAAGGGAAGATCCAGATCTACAAATTACATCAAGCAACAGTGGGGCAACGCACCCATGGTACTAAGGAAGGGTGCAGAGACATGATTTCAGGTCAACGGCTAGAGTATGGGGGAACCTCACTGAGGTTCTCTAGAAAAGGAGACACATGGATTGTCTTTATGGCCTTGGCTTTGACCATGTCCTTTATCTTCTCATTTTAAAGCTCATACAGGCCCTTTTACAACCTTTTGCTTTAGTTTGCTTGGGCAGCTTTAAGCCATCCTGACAAAAAGACCACCAGGAAGATACAAACAGCTTAAAAGTATAAAGCAATTATTTATTGGCTAATGAATGAAAAAAAAACAAAAAAGGGATAGCTGAGATTTACTGGGCGATTAGGATAAGCATTAGTGTGCTGTTGTGGTTTGGTCTTGCCATCCTTGATAAAGCAGCTTTCATTAAGAAAATGTTCACTACACCCCTCATTGTTACCTTATCAGCAGTGAAATGCAGCATCCTATGAGTTGTTTTGTCATGACCCTCCTTTGCAATGAGAGAAGATGAGGTCTGAAATGCTTGTGAAAATGTCTTTGCAAAGGGGCAGGGATTTGAACCCAAACTGTCCCTTGTTTGGTGCGGGCCTCTTCCTATTCCAGCAGCAGATCCCTGTAGTTTTCACTAAAAAGAGCAAGCTGCAGGATGGTTTTCATCCCAGGGACCAATTTAATGCTCTGCTTGTTCACTTCTGTCCTTTTGTAACCACATCTGGTTCTGGGGCAAACAATAGCTGTTCTGACTTCATTTGTTTAGTACACTTTCCTAGGTATATATTATCTTAATTACTTGCCACATCTAGCCTACATTTGGCCAGGACATAGAAATCTTTGAAAAATGCAGTTTTCCAACGATACCCATGGAGGAAAAATCCTCACCTGATTTGTCCCAGGCGCAGCTAGAACAGGGGCTCTGTGCCATCAGAGTTAGAAAACTACACGTTGCTGAATGCAGAGTTCAAACAGCGGCAGTGTGGAAAACGCTTCGTATCGGGAAACCTGTGGTTTTATATGTTGTATATTTTTATTTTTGTGGGAAACACACAGTGGGAAGTAATTACGTGCCTTTCTTGCGCCTCTCCAACAACACGGGCATGACGTGAGCCAAAGAGCACAGCTCTCCTGTGAAATCTGCACATCTCGGTGTTGGCTGACAGCTCTGTAATCTCTGTCAGTGCCTTTGACAAACTGTACAGAATTTGCTGTTTTCTTGGTGACATTTGGAGGGGAGATAGGCTGGAGCTATCAGTTTGGTAGGCGTTCAGCATATCGAAATAGTCAAGTTATCTGCCCGTGGACTCCATTTCTTATAGACAGGCCAACTCCTTAAATACTTTACTGCGACACCGTGCTCTGCAATCAGAACTGGCATAATTAAGAAGAGTGGATATCTAATGGGAAAAGCAGATTTTAATCAGATTGTTTACTGCCACGGCATCTGGAGAGTTTTCTCTTGCCTGGTTTCTAGTTTCAAGGAGGATAGGTACAAAGAAGTGTTTGCCAGGGAGTCGTTTGGTTTCATGAACATATTTTGACTTTGAGACTTTCAGTAGCTTATGCAGAGGGGAGTAATGACGGAAACAGGCTTGAAAGAAGTCAGTTGTCCATCATGGAGATGAGTTTTGTAGTTTGTGGGCCCAGCAGACACAGATATTTGCCAAAGACTTTTGAAATCATTCTGAGAGGCGCCTCACCACCAAGCACTGCCTCTGACAGAGGAAAAGCAGAGCCCTGGCACAGTCCTGTAATATGAAACACCACCACTACTGCTTGGTGGAAAAAGAAAAGGGTTCTCAATATTTTTCGCATCAAAATCTGCAATACTTAGGCCCTGTGGGCTACGTGGAGAAGCGGTAATTTTTCACCAAGCGCTTGGAGTTTTGTCTGTCAAATTACTCAGCCAAGAGAAAGGGGTTTTTTTAGCACTGCCTGGCTCTGGCTGCCCGTCAAAGGGAAGGCATCTCCTTGGATCAATGAGCCACTTAAACTGTGTGTGTGTGTGTGGTGTGTGTGTCCACATGTATTTGTGTGTTTGTATCTTTTCCCTCTGAGACATTTAATAAGCAAATAACAGCCGCGCTGCAGTTCTTTAGCCCTGCCCAACTATCGGGTCTGTCATTGGATCATGCCAGAGAGCAGAGGTTAGGGAACAGGTTGTATGGCTGATAAAGACATTGTAGGACCCTACCTTAGATGATGGCTATTTGAGAGAGAAAGGAGGCAACACGGGGTGAGTCTGGGTGTGCTTTTACTGCTAACCATGTTTTGACTGCTCTGAGAGTTCCCTGGTTGCTGTGCATACGATACTTGTCTGAACTCTGTTGTGCTACATATTAGTGAATCAGAATCATAGAATCAAAGAATGGTTTGGGTTGGAAGGGACCTTAAAGATCATCCACTTCCAATCCAATGCCCCTGGCAGGGACACCTCCCACCAGACCAGGTTGCTCCAGGCCCCATCCAGCCTGGCCTTGAACCCCTCCAGGGATGGGGCAGTCACAACTTCCCTGGGCAAACTGTTCCAGTGTCTCACCACTCTCACAGCAAAGAATTTCTTCCTGAGAGCTAATCTAAATCTCCTCTCTCTCAGTTTAAAACCTCTCTCTTTTGTCCTATGGCTCCCCTCCCTGATCAAGAGTCCCTCCCCATCTCTCCTGGAGCCCCTTTAGGGACTGGAAGGGACTCTAAGGTCCCCATGAACACCCACAGCTCTCTCAGTCTGTCGAGATGAAAAGATGGCCAAACCCTGTTTTCAAGGCATGTGTTAGTGTTGGTGCTGGGTAGGGTATTATTAGTTCTTAAAACTGTATTGTTTAGAGGGTATATCAAAATGCCCAATGTCTGCTGTTGGCATGGCAGCCTGGCACACAAAGGATGACATCCATCCCCTGCTCGAGACCGAGGATCAATGGCACAATGAAGGTAAGCTTTAGGAAGTAGTCAGTGATTCACCAACCGGATTAGCAAAACAGAAAAAATCCATGAGGCTCTCCATAACCTCCCACAGGCTTTTGTTTTCCGTGGAGCTGAGTGTGCATTATTTCCAACAGACAACGTGAAGCAATGCAAACTGGCATCAGGGAGTGAGGGGCAGCCTGAGGCATAACCCCATCACTGCTTACGGTCTGTAGGGACCTCATCACCTCAGTCCTCATCCTGCCATTACACCCCGCTTCCAATGTTTTCTTCTGCTTGGAGTTTGGAAGGAGGTTGGGAGGCTGCAGAAAAGAGGAGTTTGGATTGTGTACTGGCTGCAAGGAAAGCACCCCCACCAGTGAGAAGAGGTTTCAATTTCTAGCTTGACTTGAATTTGTGTTTCTCCTCTCTATGAATTTTAAGCCCCTTGGCTGAGTTTTGCCGGGTCTGGCAGAGGAATAGCAATCTTGTCAGTAATTGGGTTTCATGTTAAACTGGGTTCAAGGCCAGGCTGAATGAGGCTCTGAGAAACCTGTTCTAGTGGGAGGTATCCTTGACCATGGCAGGGGGATTGGAACTCAGTGATCTTTAAGGTCGCTTCCAACCTGAACCATTGGTTCTATGATTCATGGAGAAGGTTCTCTGAGCTATTAGTTCCTTCACTAATCAAAATGCTCCAGCTTGAGCCAAACACCTCTGGGCGCCAATCAGAAGAGATCCCAGTCCATAAGGAAGTGGTTGAGGTGGCTCTTCACCTTTTGCACTTGTCCCTCCCATTCAGTGACTGAAATAGTGACCAGATGAGTGAGACCCACAGCAGAGAAGGGAGCATGAAGAGAGGAAGAAAAGGGAAAGGCAACGCGCAGAGACAAGACAGGGGGAATAGCAGATTTCTAGACAGACAATAGGGGAAACAATGGGAGGAGGAACTGTATTTGAATGAAGGGCTTACAGACCTTATCACAATTAGAGAATAAAAAGAGAAAATTAAGACAAAGATTGTTTTTACTATCTCATGAGGTAGATGAGAGATGAGAAGTGAATGAGACATAATTACCAGAAGTAATACCAAAGGCACTGGAACAACTGATAAGGTAATTTAATGTAAACTGCAACCCAAGACAAACTAAGACTTAAAATGAGACTGTTTTCCTCTACCTGTGGCCAAGAACCAGAGGGGGAACCAAAGCACATTTCAGAGCAGAGATCCCTGATATTTGCATGTAACTTTGGAAGGATTTCTAAATTCCCTAGCTGAAGGACAGGATCATTTGTTGTACTTGTGATTTCAGCATGCAAGAATTATTCTTCAGAAAAACAGACACAGTCTCCAGAAATGCTTTTGAAAAGTGGGGACAGATGAACTATCTGGGGAAAGGATTAAATTCATGGCAGACACTTGAGCAGAGAAGGTAACTAGCACTATGAGAAATTTAGGAGTCCAGCCAGAGTCTTACTCTTCCACTGCAGGAACCACTGCTCAGAGCAATAATTTCACTACAGAAAATAAGAATGTGTGGAGTGCAAGAGCCTAGAAGTGAGAGGCATAGTATGTGCTTTCTTCTGACAGCAAGAAAAGAACAAAAAAGGAAAATGCCAATACTTGCAGGATGTAGAGATATCTGACAAAGGCAAGGGTAAACTCAGTGCGACTTGTGGAGGACTGGATTTTTTTTTTTTTTATTTTTTCCCCTTATTGTGGCTCCCCTGCAGCTACAAAGAAGGGAAGATCTGTTTTTTTACCCAAAGCTCTCAATGCACAAAAGTATCTTCTCTTTTAAGCCTCTTATCCAAAACTCAAATGTTCTGTGCATCTTTCTCCTCTTTGAGGTTCTTCTGCAAATCTCACTGAAATTAATAGACAGATCTTGGCCACAGTATGTTTTGGGTTAATGTGATATATCTACAGTGTCAACCAAGCACAGATGTGAGCTTGTCCCCAGGTTCATAGTCATATCTAGTGCGCACAGCAGACACAACACTACTCACCCAAGCATATATGATCTCTAGACATAGGGTCTAGATGTTTTCTAATGAGTTCAACAGTGCCAGGGCTGTTTAATTTCTTAATTTTTTGCAAGTTTAATTTTTATATTGTCTTCAGCATAGATTTCCTCTTGGTTATAATCTCACAGTCCAGCTTTTCCAGGCCATTCCCAAAATGCAGTTTGGATGTTGCCATCCTGTTGGTAAGAAGACTTACATAGCTTGTCACTGTTTGGTTTCCTAGCAGAGATACAATCAGATAGAGCAATCCTGGTGACATTACATGCTAGCACCTGACCCTGCAGATCAAATCACTAAACTCTTCTCCAACTGGATATAACTCCCAAATCAGCTACTTCTGTACACGGTGTGGAACCTCTGAATGGACTGGGCATGCACAAGCTCCTGAATGGATTGGGCATGCATAGAGTTGTGGTGGTCAGCAAGGCTGGGTCAGCTCTTCGCTGCCTGGTGGGAAGCTGCATGGATGAAATAGAAAATTAATAACCATAATGTATCATCACTACCTGTTAAAAAGTAGACTAAGCCTGGCTGTAAAGAGAAAAAAAAAGGAAAAAAAAAGAAAACTTTTCTGTGCCTCTGTGTTTTCTCAAAGAATGACTGTTGCCACTGAACATTTTCCCCAGTGCAGTGAGGATGCCTGGACTGGGAACCCCCAGGCCGTGTCTGTGTTACTCAGGGTGGGGGGCCCTGGTGCAGGCTATGGTTCAGCCAAAATGTGCTATTTCAGTAATGGAAACCAAACCATGTGTTTGAAACAAGATGTTTTTTTCTGAGCACTGGAGAGAAGAGTGGGTATTTGTGAGCTTAGAAAACACATCAACTTGCCATGAAGCCTATGAAAAATAATCTTTGTTTTCTTGAAAACAGTCTCTTGATTCCTGTCTGTTAGATGAAGTGCATTGCCAATGTTTTGAAGTTACCTTCTGGTTTGTTTTTAAAGATAAAATGTTTTTTAAAAGGACTATAAACAGAGTGCTAAAGTTATTTTTTAAAAATTGAATTATCTTGGAATTGTTTATAAAGCTCCTCCAAACCATCACAGAACTGAAAAAAGGATAAAAATGAGCTCAGTGGATTTCGGATCACTAAGCCCAGCTCGCCCAAGACTGCAGTGCTCTGCAGAGCTGGTTTCTCTTTGCTTTTCTCCCTTAGCAACTCTCTCATCAAAAATGGCTCCAACATTTTCCAGATAGGAATGCTGCGCACATTAGAAAAACAATTTTAAAAATGTTTTTATAATTTTCTCATTTTATTTCAAATGTTTTACTAAATCTTTAGAATCAAATAATTAAGAATTTATGAGCAGTACCTACTCCCACAACAAAACCTGTTCAAACGTGTGAGGCACTGCTCACTTGGCTGCTCTTTCTGTGGGTTTTAAAAAACGCTGTTTTCAAAGGGCTTTTTTTTTTTTTTTGGTGTTGGGAAAGTTGGATGCAATTGGCCACACATGAGGAGGCCTTTTAAATTCATTGACTCCAATGATAATGGCAATCGTGGAGAAAGGTGGAAATTTATACAGTGGGCATGTGCAAAGACTCTCTATTCATGTACTTTTATAACTCTGCTGAATGCATCCTCTGAGTCAAAGGAGGCTTTGAAAAATTGAGGTGGTAGCTTTGAAGCAACTTTTCAAACTGTAGAACCACAAAGCCTCCTGGTCAATGATGGTGTTTGATTGATGCTTCTGTATGTTGGTGCTGGGGGTAATATTAATTAGTTTCTCCAAGTGCATACTTCAGAGAATGAACAGAGTTTCCGAGAAAGCTTATAACGTCATTCTCTTGCTATTTCGGCAGGTGTCTTCCATTTTTCATATGAGAAGTAATCTTATGTATGTAAAGAAGCAACACCAGTGCTTCCAGAAAAGGAAGCAAAGCACCTCACTTCTAAGTTCGTTTGCCTCCTCCATCAGAAATTAAGCCGCATGATTCCACCTCTGCTGTGCTTCCCATAAACACAGACTGAAGACTCCAGCTCAGAACCACAATGCAAAATATCAATATTAGTGGGGTGTTATATCCAAAGAGGACCTGATTCTTACTCATCCCATCCTTCTTTTGAAAGGCTTAGAGTTCACCCTGCAGCCTGAAATATTTAGGCTCATGTATAACAAATGGAACTGCAGCTAGGACTTCCTTGGTTGCTCAGATAAGTGTCATCTTGGAGGTTTCAAAAACTAAAGCATATTTGGACTTTCAGGCTACTGCATGCTGCAGCACAACCATGACAAAATAAATATGAGTAAATTGCTGCAAATCTGGGTAACATGCCATAATTGTTAGCAGTGTTTTCAGTTTCTGGGGAAACTTTGAAACATGGGAATAAAAGCAATTAGACTTGGGAGGAAAAAAATCATACAAACAAAAAAGATGTCTCTTGTTGCATTATTTATTCAGTACACAATGGAAAGTGTTGGGCAATTATAATTACCACTGTTGTAAATAGCACTGCCTATAATTATGTTACTAGATAGTCCTCCTGATGAATAGCGGCATTTTTATGGAGTTGTGCTAGTGACTCTTTCATTTTATTTTCAGTTCTAGAAATAAGGCATATTTTGTTTCCTTGAAAAGGCTCCTATAATGGAAAAATTCATTTCTTACATCTGGATTATCAGGTAGATGCACATATAATTTCAGCTGACAGCTGAGAAAGCACGGCGCACTGTAACGAAGCCCAGTGC
>VZTM01031705.1:25589-41000 GCA_013400555.1 Jacana jacana
ATCTCTGAAGGAAATTAAATACTATATATTCTTTTAAAAGAAACAGAGATATTTCTTTTTTGTTAAGACACATTCAGTACCCTTATCAAAACATTTGCTTTAAATAAGTTTCTCAGCTTTTTGAACAGAAGAGGAAGAAATACAAATGGTGCAAATGGAAACAAATTTGCCTGCATATGCATCCATATTCACACACACACACAAGCATTCCTTATTAATTCCTGGTTTGTAGGCCCAATGCATTGCAAACGTGTTTCAGGCACTGAGGAAGTAAACGCAACAGTCTTTCCTGAGCATGGCTCTGGTGCAAACAGCCAGCCATTATGAAATTCATTCCAGTCTCATTAACGAGTGAATTTTGGAAGTGCAGCATTTTGGAGCCATAAAGAGATGATTTATAATGAGACTTCACTCAGTGGGAAGGCTGAAGTACAGCAGTTCTCTCTCTATCATAATAGAAAGCTATTTAATGAGTGTAGGATTTCTTTGAGAATTCAAAAAAGACAGGATTTGGAAAAGGATGCTTTACATTATGCAGACACCCACATCACTGAATGTTTCTGCTACAGTAAAAATCTCAAAATAAAAATCCTCAAAGTTCTTCCTATTTTGAGCTTTTGGGCTTTTTTTTTAATAAGTGCTTTCAAATGTAAAACACAGATTTGTAGAGATTAGCAAATAGACATAAATCCAGATAAAAAAAAGTTAGCAAGGTTTAGTGAACTAAGCTAGGTTGCCTAAGGTCAGGTACTGCATGGTGCAAACAAGACAAAAATTGTGCCCTGAAGCAAGATAGTGGCTGGCAAAGCAGTAACAAAAGAGCAGAGAGCTAACTTTCCTCCACACATTCCGCAGAAGCCTGGGGCAGTTACCTGCCTTCTAGACAGCACCCTTCCCTGCAGGGAGAACTAAGCTTGTTGGTGACCCAAATTCTCAACTGCACTCAAACCTGAGTCCTCCCCTTAATCCTGCCCGTATATAGCTACATCCAGCCCCCAATAATATGGGGTGTTTTGGTGGTTGTTTTGTTGTTTGTGTTTTTTTCATAAATTTCAGTAACCCCACATGCTATAATCTTCATGCATAAACTGAGCACGTTACAGCTCTGCATGTTAGAAATTAATCACACGGCTTTCAGATTACCTTATTGAGTATGCTAATGAAGGATGGCAGTGGGAAGGAGAAGACAATGGAGCAGAATATGCCAGACTTCTTAGAATCAAAATGCGGGCGTAACTGGCCTAACACTCAAATCACATTTATTTTCTAATTAGTAAATTCAGACTGCAGCTTTTTCACAATATGAGAATTTTAACAGCAATGCTACTGCCGGTACTTCTGTTTATTTGTTTTCTTACAGTTTTCCGTTCCTTGCACAAAATGACAGCCCAACGGAGGGAACCGCGTATGGGGGTGGAAAGCTGAAGGAAGCGGTGTGACTTCATTAAGCCGTGACTGCTACCAAAGATGCCTATCAAACCATGACTTCCAAGAATATCAATAGGACGGCTGCACTCTTGACATGCACTGCAGCAAAGCACAGACATTCCTCCTTCTTCAGCAAACAGACTTGTAATGGCAACACTTACACGAGAGCAGTGACAACTATTATACCTTTAGGCAGTAACATTTGGCTTTTCTAAGTCTTGAAAAAAGGCAAAGTTCCACTAAACATAAAATACATAATTTACATTAAAACAAGAAGTCCTAGAACCATCATGCACAAAGAAGGGCTACACAGCCACAAAATTCCTTCACTCCTGGCAGTCTTAAGCATGACCATTGTACACAGCTGCTTGCTTAGAAGGTCAGTACGTAAGTTACCCAGACGCCATGCTAGTAAAAGTCCAAACTCCTTAGTCTTGCAGAAAGTTGTGTGATATAAATCCTTATTCCTTGAAAGTCTGCATATCTTCAGCTCCTTCATAATCTTCAACTAGGAAGATGAACTTCACTGCTAGTTGTTTTTTTGTCTGTGCTTCAAACCATCTGCCCCACCCACAGATCCAACATCAACTCATCATTCTCCTGTCAAAAGCACCTCTTATGGTCTTAAGACTCCCTCTTAAATCTCCTCCATCTCTCCCTCACAGAAGAAATAGCTATCCTCAAATAGCTCCAAAATGTGGAGATTCTTCCAAAGTTTTGCTACAAGTCCTATGAAGAAATGCACCTGATAACCAGATCAAGATCTTTCTCTTGCCAGTTCCGACACAGATAGGCTGAATTACATTAAGCAGGTTGCTTAACCGCCCTCTGTTTCCTTTTACTCTAACTCTTCCCTACTGTCTAAATTCAGATGTTATATTTGTAAAAGTAGCAGGAATTTGTCATGATGTTTTCTATGATGCACAAGAAGGTTTTGCTACCTCCTAAGTGTCAATTATAAAAATAATTAAGCAGTGACCTCTTTACTATGAGATCTGGAAATTTCCTTCTAACATGCTCCCACTGCACATGTATTTAACATAAGTAAGAGCTTTCAATGATGTTATTTTCATCTTTCTTCACCCTTAACTCCTTCTGCTGTTTGCTTCTGCCACACACTACACTGAAATGCAATGGTGCCTTTGGAAATGGTGGTGTCCACCTTTATGTCTAACTGCTTGTAAAATCTAATATAATCCACCACTACATCCTGGGAAGCCCAAGTACAATATCATCTACCACTTAGTCTTCCAGAATTCTGTGATTTAAATATTAAGATAGACAGATATGGAGCAATGCCAGCTATACTGAGGTTGCATCCTTTACTTGACAATTTGACCTACTTCTCTATTACAAAGAAATTGATTTGAAAGAGTTAGTCAGTTTTGAACCATCATCAGTTATCTTGTTTGCCTGAACCTCACTAAGAAAAAAGACAAAAGACTTATTGTTCTTTTGTATGAGTGAGGTGAGGTAGGTGAGGTGAAGGAACAAATAGCATCTTTTATTAGAGCAAGCAGCATAGCTAGAAAAACGCATGTAACTGGAAAAAAATAAGTCCAAAAATGAACCCCCTTCCAATAAAATTTGTTATATTTTTCTTTATCATTACATTGACAATAATAAAACTTAAGAGAAGTTAAAGTAATTTTAGCTACCAAAAATAGTCTGTTCATCACTGCACAGCTTTCAGGTACAACGTCCAAAGCAGAAGTGAGGCCTTTATCACAATACAACTGAAAGACACTAAGAATTTGCTCTCTTCTCAAAACACAGCCCTTTTATCAAATTCTTGCCTCATACAGGAATGGCCAAAATAATGCCAGAATTCTCTTTCCTTTAAAATAATGTTGAACAGGGAAATTTCAGACAGCTGGTTTTGCTTTAGTGAGAGGAAGCAATGGAGTAAAAAGCTATAAATGCGATGTGAATGGAAGGAAAACTCACAAATATGACAAGAGAACATAATTTAAAAGAAGGAAACAAAGATCAGAAAGCAAGACAAAAAAGGAGCAACAACACGGACATAAAAGAGAATAGTAATGGGTTAAAATAGGAAGAAATTCAAATTCTTATCCTTTCCTAAAGAGAGAGGTATGAATTTGAAAAAAAATGGGGGGAGGGTGGGGGGAGTGGAGTAGAAGGTTACACAAAAATCTTCCATTGTAGAGCTATTCAAAATAAATCACAAAGTAAATAAAAAAAGACTGGGAAAAAAAAATAATGAACATGACACCAAAACCAGAAAGACAAATTTGGGTCTTTTAAAATAGACCAAATTCTATTGGTCTGCCTATCCTGAGTGGGTACAACAGAAGTAACCACAACACTTAAAATGATGAGATTCTCCTACTGCCAGCTCTGCAGCCAGCTGCTCTCCACCTACTAAACTATAAACCTGGGCAGTGACTACAAAACTCATTCCAGGAGACTACAGGAGATCTAGGGGGAGAACTGAAAAAACTTTAATAGGATTACTACAACTTGTACTAAAGCGTCAAAACTCCTACCCAACAGTGCATATATAAATATACATATATACATATATATATATATATGCATACACACATATACTATTTATTTATTCTTTTATATACACCTCCCTTTGTAGGAAAGGCTGACACTGCGGTAGATAAATCCTTTGGCATGTCCAGGGTTTATAATCTGTTCTTTTTTCTTCCAACCGCCTAATGAGGACACAACTAATTTCCATGTAATTAATTCTAAACTTCCTTTTCTGTACAGAATTCTGACTTGGGAGGACTCAGAACAGCATTTTTTTAGCATTATGCATTCTGAGATGTCACAGAAAGGGACTGACCATGCTCAATTGATTTTCAAGACAGCAACTAGGCTGCAAAAAAGTCAGAGGTTGTTAATCATTTACGCACTACTCAACGTTGCCAATCAATGCAGCAAATACATTTCTTGACCTTGCTTACAGGAAAAATGAGGATAACCTTTGAAGACTAGGAGTATTCACACATTATGGATTTGTCTGGCTAGCAATATTCATTTCAGTGATGAAAAATTTGACCGAGAAGGCTAACATTTTTAAATTACATACCTGCAAGTTTCATTAAAATTCCTTCTTATCTGCACAAGAATAGAAAAATCATTAACTAAAATACATGTAGGGACAGAAATGAAAACTACTAAATTTTTCAGGAGTGCCTCTGAAGTGACCTTGACATTTTTCCAGTTATTAAAAACTACATTTTCCACAACTCACGTATCTAAATGGCAACTAAACTATAAAGACTACCTTGTAGTGGTATTTGTACTTCTCTGAAACAAAGTATTTCAGTATTGCTGGGTTGTTTGTCTGAGGTGATTTCCAAGACTAATGTTTCTAATATTAAATGATGAAAATTATGAAAACAATAAAAATATCACAATGCTGAAAACTCCAGAGACTCCATTTTTAATCACCTACCAGCTTGGAAGCATCAACATCCTAAATTTATGAAAGTGAAATACCTTACGGGTGGACGCCACAGAAACCAACACCGGGTAAAGTTATGTGTAGTCTAGGCCCTAAAAAGTGCCAGGTTTGGCTTCTTATTCACAAATGGAAGGATTAGGTAGTTGGACCTTTTTTTAGAAAACTGTCTTTACCTTCCTTTTGGCCAGCGACTTTCCAGGATCACGGAGATGCCCTCCGTTTCAGGAAAATATTAGAATTTCCACGTTTCAATCTGTATGTGTTATGACAGACCTCAGACTATAGAAACATTATCTTCCTACCACTGTCATTTCCTTTTCTCAAAGTTGATCATTTCTGCATGCAATGCAACGATTAGTTTCCAGCTGACAGCAACGAGCATGAGTAAGCATGACTTGAGTGCTTTGTTTTGGAGACCTGAGCTCTTGTATCTCATAGAAAAAGTAATTAGCTTAGTATCCATTTGAACACACACTCATTGCTTAGAGCTCACAGGGCATGTGGCAGCCCTAGCACACTAAAGCGCAAGTGGGATGAAGCACTCGGAAATCCTGGCAGCACAGAAGTAAAGATGTGTGGTGTATGTGGACCTGGATGGGCTTCACAAGAGCTCTGCACTTAAACTTGTCAGCGCTGCTTAAGGACTTAAGGGTGGTGTCTAGGGAACTGCCCATGACAGATGAATGGGACCTGAAGACCCACTTTTTGGACTTGGGGAAATGTGATAGTTTAAAATCAACTGTGCCCTTGTTGTGCAAAAGGTTTACATACTTTCCACGTACTACAAGCATAAATGAAGAGGGTTTTAAGCCAACAGCTAAATTATGAAAAACACCTACCGGCTGCAACAGACCTCCCTTGGACAAGAACGTTAACAGCTGGGGCTGACCTCATTCTTGTCAAACCCGCAGTCAGCCTTTGAATCTTATCACAGAAACAACTGGAAGGCTAGAAAACACGCTTTGTTTTAATTTTTGTTATTTGCTTTCTGAAATCCAAGATTAAAAAGGTTTACATTCTTAAGCACTGGCCAAAACCATGAGGACTATGTATAACGGTTTGGGTTTTTGTTTTTTTTTTTTCCCCGTGAAAGCTGAGATTCTCACTGGGACAGATGTTACAAGTGTGTAATTCGTTGCTCACAGTTTACAGTATGAGTATGTTTTGCTAAATGGCTGTGGCTTGTCACAAGAGCATTGGGCTGACTGCTTGTCCTACCAGGCAGCTATGCGTTTGTTCAAGCAGGGCTCTGGGAAGGAGGAGGGAGCAATCTCTCAGTGAGCACCAAACTGGGAAGTGCTGTGGCAGTGCAGGGGACAACTGAGAAAGCTGTGGGAAGCAATGAGCCATGAGGATGAGAACAGGAAGCTGAGACAACAGGCAGACTTTTCTAGACACCTGCAGGAGACCGCAAAGATCCATCTAAAGAGGGAAAACTAAGAGGCCTTGCTCCCTTTCAGGAACAAAAGTAGGAAAGGACAAAAAAGCTTCTTTCTAACACAGCTATTTGAGCATAAATCACAGAATCACAGAATATCAGGGATTGGAAGGGACCTTGAAAGACCATCTAGTCCAATGCCCCTGCCGGAGCAGGAACACCTATATCAGATCACTCAGGAACGCGTCCAGGCGAGTTTTGAACGTCTCCAGAGACGGAGACTCCACAACCTCCCTGGGCAGGCTGTTCCAGTGTTCAGTCACTCTCACTGTGAAGAAATCGCCCAGCATATCTGTTCTCTCACTTCTATGAGATTCTACTTTTTAAAAAATATTAGCATTTAAAAAACAAACAAACAAAAACCCGTAAAACTGTTAAATTAAGATTCTTGGTGTATGCTCTTTAAGGAAAAAGTCCAGAGAGGACATCCCTCAGACCTCTATCTGAGATGGCCTCACCAGACTAAGACATAAGGCTTAAAATGCTGAGAAAACTAACATATCAGTCAGAACTGCACGAGGTGACTTCTTGAAAGTACTGTCAATAAATTATTCTTTGCAAACAAAGGCATTTCCTTTAAAAAATACTATTGATCCTGACAGAAAGAAACCTTATTGAATAAAAAGGCAACTTCTCTTTGCATTTACTTTTCTTTTTCCAAATGGAAAAGATCAACCAACATACAGCATTTTGCAACTAACAGCAAAAATCTAGCATTTCTTTAAGGTCAGGAGCAAAACCTACCACACTGGGAAGAGAAGAGATAAAAAGAGAGCCCAGAAAGCTAGGCTGTCCTTGCCTGATATCTAAGCTAGGGTACAGTCCTGAAGGAGTTTCCTCCAGCCCAGGGCTGCAACATGAGCGTGTAGGATTTTAAGAACACTTGCTCGTGACCTGCCACTTCCCCACCAGAGTCAACTGTTGCTTTTTAATCGTTTCCTTTAAGGACAGTGTCATGGTCTCTGTCAAATTGACCAAAACTTGATAATCAATTTAGTTGTGCAGAATTCAACTTCACACCCACAAAAAAAATAAACTACAGCTAGAAAGATCTTTAAGTAAATGTCTATTTGTTTAAAAATGGTTCAGCGTGTGAGTGGTTTAGTTCTGAAATGCAAGAGTGGCAACAGTCACAGCCTGATGAGGAGGTAGGTTAGGGAGACAGCAGAAACATACGTTAAGATTCTTTAAGTCACTATGGATGAGAAAAATGCAGGATGTCTAAGCCTTTTGCAGGAACAAATTTCTTTCCTGGAAAGGAAAGCAGACCAGGAAAAAGTGCTCGAGCTTTTCTTTTTGAATGCTACAGTTTATTCATTTTTACCCTAAATCTATCCAACAGGAATATTTTATATCAATTCACCTGTCTTTTGAGTTATAATGCCAGACAGCAGTGGCCGCCAAGCAGGGTAGTATCTAACCTTTTCTCAGGATGCTGCTTTAGTATTGTTGGAACATTTGCTAACTTTCAGAGCCATTTTTCTCTTTTATTCCACAATTGGAATTAATGCAGATTTTTTATTTGAAGTGTCATGAATACCAAGCATGATGTCCTTCTATAGCTATAGCCTGGAAAAGGTTATTTTACAGATCACTGAGAAAGAAAAAGGTGTCCTTTGTATGTTAAAATATGGACTTCCAAATTCTAAAAAGAAATAAAATTCCAGAAATGTAATATGAGTTGCAAAAATTCCAGCATTGCTTATCTCACGTTGTTTTTCTGTGACACTGTAATTAATCAATATGAAAAGGCTCGTACATTCAGGAGCATACATACAGATGAAGACTTACATATATTTAGGTATTGTTAGAAAAGGAAAAGCAACAGCTAAGAGATACTTTATTCCTGGAATTTCAATTTACAAAGATTGCTCCAAACAAGTCACTTTACTACAGCAGCACCAGTGTGTTTCAGTGCCATCTAGCTAACGTTCAAGGTAACTTGCATCATTACACAGATCTTTTTTTCTTGCAAATATCCTTTCTTCAATAAAAAACAAATGGAGAAGTGGCACATTGTTTTTGCTTCAGATTCATCAGTGTGTTGAAGCATACAAAATTTGGGTTGCTCTCAAAATACTTGAGCTTTGATGTATTTATGTGAGGAATGTTAAAAACGTAACCCCAAAACCCTTTATGCTGTGACCGATTTCTTGATCTGGACAGATCCACATGACTGAGTACTTTAAATAATGTTCTTTCAAGTATTAAACATATTAGGTGTCATTATGCAACCATTCTGTTCAATTCTTTTGTGCCATACGTTAATGGAAGGGCTGAGACAAAAAAAAAAGAAAGAAAAAGAAAAAAAGAAGGCCATTTCAGCTTGTTTTAATAAATGGAAAAAGTACTGATTTCTAAAAGAAACAAATTTGTAAGAGCAAGTGAAGAACATATTTTGAAGAGTGGAACACTATGCTTTAAATCCTCTGAAACTTCATTTTCCCTTCTCTATAGATCAAGTTTCCGGATAGTAAGTCATTTGCAGTCCTGACCACATCATTGTAACTGTGTTAACACCAACTACAAATGTGTAAGCCTCTTTCTGCGCTTTAATCAAAATTCCCCAGCTTAAAATAATTTGACAACCTAACACTTCTCCCTCCAGCCCAAAATACATGGGAGGAAAAATGGTTTATTTTCATTCAGCAATGTGATTTCATATCCTCTAAGAACCATCATTGAATCATAATGGTCCAGTTTAAATCTTACTGGCTTCAAAGTGTACTATTCAAACCTCTTCAAAACTATCTGAATAGCCAGCATGTACCTGCTAAATCATGCCACTGAATCGCAGAAAAGAATAAATACATAACCAACACCATGCTTGTTTTCCCCTACACAGAAACTGCATTTTGGATTGCAGATTGTGAGAGCTTGAATAATGAATACCCTTAGCAAAAAACACAACCCAGCAACTGAAAAACTCAGCTAGTCAAGTGAGGAAATAAAATAATAATAAATAAAAAAAACACCACCCAAACAAAATCCCCCCAAAATACCCCCCCCCAAAAAAAAACCCAAACCACAACCAAAACAACCAAGTTGCAAAAACACAAAGTAGAAGGCAGACCATTGTACCAAGGCCAAATGTAGCTACCAGATAATTCTGCAATAAAGGTGCTCTACTTCTCCTGTTAAATAATCTTTCACTATTTAACCCCCTTGTCCCTACATTCTTCTTTCACTAACATTTAACTAATTCCCCTCCACATACCTAATGAAACTTTTTACCAATAGTTTAATAGTGATGTTTCTCAAAGGGCACTGCAAAACATTTCAGGAAGGGTATTATGAAGAACAAGAAATGTCACTGAACAAAACATGAGTGGGATTAAGGTGAGACCTGTTGTGTTTGCTCCAGTCGAGCAGAAGCAGCACCTGAAAGCTTGCTCCAGCAAACTCTGCTTTTCCTCCCTCCCCACCTCAGTCCCAGCTTTTCCTTCCCTGCCCACCCTGACTCAGTGGGATACAGATGCCTTTTATCTCCTCATCCTTTCCACCAGCTATTCCACATAAGAATGCCCTCTTTGGCAGCCAGCTGGGACACCTCCTTTGGTTACAGATTGGTAGTGAGTGAGGGAAGAGCAAGACAGGGTAGCAGTAAGTAAAATAAGGCAGAAGGAGCTGTCAAGGCACCTGTAACAGTAAAACAACACAGCCTGAAGGGAGCCTGAAGGAAAATGAGACAGCAAGTGGATTAAAGATGAGGTATGTAGAGCAGTGACATTTTTGATTGCCTATCCTTGATCAGACTGGAGAAAATTTTCAGAAACTGAAGGCAGAAAGACCACACTCACACAATTAATTGCCAGGGACTCAGCTGGGTGTGCTAAAATAACTATTTAAGTACTTTCCTGTCCTGATAGACGTATGGAATCATAAAATAGTTTGGATTGGAAGGGACCTTTAAAGTTCATCTCATCCAAACACCCCTGCATAGAGCAGGGACATCTTCAACGAGATATAAACAATCTCCACAACACATAAAGAGACTGCATAATTTTTCATAGATTTGGGGGTTTCAGGGTTTCAGGGTTTTTTTATACCATTACAATGGTAAATTTATTTGTCTGAATAAATCAACTGTTCTTCAAATGATCATGATAGTTCCCAACTGACAGTACCCCCCAGCTTACACAAATTCATTTCCTTTTGTGAATTAACTACCTTCATTGTTTCATTAACATTAACTGCTTAGGGATAAGCATGAAAGTTTCCAGCAGAGTCTAAAGAGGGTTAAAACAGCTTTGAGAAATCCAAGCTTAGCTTTTGGGGTGGATAAACAAATGAAGAATGAAGGGAGTTACTTAGAGATATTTTCAGTTGGCTAATCGTATTTATGTTTTCCTCTAAGCTTCCATCAGTTTGTGTGTCTGAACTGTAAACAGGTTGATAAATAAAAAGTATTACCGAATATGCCTAACTGCTGTTTTCATAGTGATAATCACATGTCTTTTCAACAGTCTTGCCCATAAAAAAGCAGATATTAGCAACTGAGTGAGCAACTTGAAAATCAGAGCAGTCCCAAACATCCACCCAGACAGATCAGTTAGATCACAAACTCCCCACTGTGTTCACCCCCCCCCCCATCTAGAAGAAACTGGACAGTGAATAACGTGAAAAGCAAACTGGGTACAGTGAATGTGTGTTTGATAAGCAAAGCAAACTCTTGTCTACAAGAGTTGTATTTTTAAAGCAGCATCTCTCTTCTCCATGACCAGTCAGCTGTTCTTATAGGCCAAGTTCTCTGGGACAGCGATGGGTCAACCTTTAGACTTAGAACAAGACAAGGCAAACCGTGCTTGGTCATGGAGCAATGTTCATAGACAACTATATAGTGCTTTACCCTGGAAAGAAAGTTCAAATAAGAATATGAGCCTGGAAAGCAGAACATGTACATCTCTGGGAATGTAAAGCCTATTTTAGGAATTAGCTCAGTTTTTCTTACCTTCTCATGTCTGTCTTGGATGCTACTTTGTGCAGCCATTAGGCAACAACAAATAGCTTGTAGAAAGAGTTGGCTACCTTCCAAAAATTTCTCATAACAGCCTGGTATTGGGGAAATATTTTCATGAATAACTCAAAGCGATGGTTTACATGTTTGTTTTGAAAGCATGTAACAAATACTTTGTATGCGCTAAACGAAGTCTTGTGAAAAGATTTTAAAAGGCTAACAAATAATTATCAGAAATTTAGAAAGCTATCTCCTGAACCCACGCAATTTTTCTACAATGATGGCAAATCATCAGTGTGTGTTAATTATGCTTACAATTCTGACACTTGTACAGACCCCTTGTCTCTGCTACGCAAACCTATGAGATTAGACAACTTGTCTAATGGATTAGAGTAATTGTGTTAATTCCTAGACAAATATGTCTAGTGGGAATGCTGCCTGGTTTGGCCATCATGGTATAGCTGAGGTACTTCCATCAAGCTGTCAATCATCTCCTGACAGGCTTTCAGCACTCCTGACCCTGCTGGGAAATGATGGGTGGTGCTTTATCAGGTGTAGTGCTTGTACAGAGAGCAGGAGGAGGGAAGCAGCAGGGGAGGCACTGGATAAACCCGTGGAATCTGACCTTTCTCTTTGGGCACCTCCTCGCGTTTTGGCTTTGTCCCAGGTGGCTAACAGTCATGCTATTTTATAGACATCTTTTGTTAAGTAAGTGTGAAGTGTTCAGTGCAAATTTGTAATGGATTGTACATTTGGCATAATGGGCAAACATGACCTGTGTAAGGCTGCAAATCTGTAGGTGGGTAAGGAAGCCTGTAAAGGTGGGAAATGACCACCTTTTTAAGAGAAAACCTCCTTTGCACTGCACTAATTTAGCTTCAAGTGAACAGTGAACTCTTGATGAGTTAGCAAGACCTGCTAACAGAAACATGAAGACAGAGCCCTATCCAGTGCAGTAGGAAAAGCTCAAATGAAGAAACTTACCACTTAATAGCATATATATCTCCTCCATAAACTACAAGATCTATACGCAAATCACAACATTTCTCTAAAGACTAAGGTATTTCCAATCGTTACACTGCTATCTTCACAGCATTTTAAATCACACAACTTGGCAGAACTGATTAGACGCTGATAAAGTTAACATCCAAAAAAGAAGGGAAAATCCACCACTTAATTTAACTGGCATTCATCCCTTCTTAAGGCAGTGGAGTCTTAATGTACTCTGACAAAGAGGTAGATGAGAAAAGTTACTAAGCATCTCTGGTGATGGAGTTTGATTCAGGATGCAAAATTACAAATGGAAAAGCTGCAATTTTAAACTAGACAAAATGATCATATTCTGAAATTCTTCTAACACCAAGCCTTCTCTTGACACAAATTACTCTCCAGATGTTAATACTAGATATTCCCTATATCTGTTTCTGATTAAGATTTGTTTAGAAAGTTTCTCAGTAAAAGAATCACACAGACAAAAGAGTTTGTCTTCAAAATTGCTTGTCTCTTAGAAACTTCATAAAAGGACTCCATTCATACTTGAAACCTGAAACCACAAATACAGCATGACTTTCAGGGAAGAAGAATTTACACCATAAATACCATTTACAGACAATCCCATTCCTTTCTATTTCTCACCCTGAAATCTTCTGAGCTGTTGAACCGCGCTACTTCCAGAAATAAATCAATAAAGTTATAGCAAACCAGCCTACAGAAATGAATCTTTTGAGATAATAGCTGCACATGGAAATTGTGGAAAGAGTATACTACTATTATTCCTAATTCATAGAAAAAGAATCTAGGCAGAATAATGAACTTGCCAATGGTAATACTTGTTCAATAGTAAAGCCTGCCAGTCCCCAAGATTAAACTCCTACTCGTCTTGCCGCACCAGGAGCGCATGGGAACTATTTTAGCAGAGAATACTAATGGGGGATGGTGGAGGGAAGGAAATATTGTCAGATTTCTGTAGACAAAATCTAGACTTTGAGGCACTGTTGTGAAACAAATACCTGATTGCTTGTTTAGATACATTTCTGAGATAACACTTGATAGGGATTAATAAATATTAGAAAACCTAAAAAATACTATGACTATAATATACTGTAAATATATAAAACTTTGGCCACAAAATGAAGAATTTTTCAGCTAACTGATGAGCATTTCTATTCATACTATATTAAAATGAACTTTTTTGTACATGTATACCATCCAGACTCTCCTAAAAGCTGTATTTAGCATATTGCTTTAGAATTCCCACCGCAAAAGCAAGGGAAAAAAGCAAAATGCCATGAGAAAATAACACGATATGGGTCACAGTGGACACAGGTTGATATGGAGAGTAGATTTAAAAAAACAAAACAAAACAAAACAAACAAACAAATAAATAATAATTAAAAAACAAAACAAAACAAAACCAGATCGAAAACACAGCTTCTGACAACTCCTGTTGTGTTATTTGTTTCTGAATATTTTGAATGAGGAAGGATCTTTCATATGAACTGATGATGTGCTACAGAAGAAATTTTGTTCTGAATTCAGATGTTTCTACAGAATATCTTCCTCCTTCTGCCTGGTAGCACCTGGAAAGTAGGACTACATATCAATATTATATGAAAGTTAAGAGTTCATGTGTTTCTGAGGGAGTGAAAAAGAAAGTTAAAAAAAAAAAATAATATATATATTTTAAGCCATCTACACACAATTAGCTTGCAAGAATTAGCATTAATGAAGCCTGCTTTCCACTGAACGCACACCCCATGACCTGACTCTTTGTGCCTGCTATGATGCAATTTTTCAGAACTCAGAATGCATTGCTGCTACATGGATTTTTGGTGTCTAACAAGGTGCTCCTGAGTTATTTGTCTCTCAGGGCAACTTGATGTCTCTATTCTGAGTCCAATTTTAATGAAGCTTATAAGAGCTCCATCTTCAAGAATACCATTCTGTCAAATTTGCTTCTCCTTGATAGATGGACACCAAAGTGTAAATGAGTAGAAAGGTGGACAGAAATACCAAGCATGGTACTGTAAGCTGTGTGTCCTTCAAAATAAACTTACACTAAACCACCACTACTAGTTCCTGATACAACACCATCTTAACCATTAAAAGTTAACCATTGTTAACTTTCCAAAAATATTTTGTGAGCTAAAATTCGCTAATCTTCTACCCATAAATTAAATCTATATTTTGTCACTTTCAAAAAATCATGCTTTACGTTCCATGCTAAAATTTGAACTTGACAATTTTTATGGCTGGCATATAAATTCTAGAAATAAATTGGAAAGTAGCATCTTCTTGTTGAAGCCACTTTAGTAGGATATTTGGGGGAAAGTAGCAGCAATGTTATTTTATTAAATAGGTGGGGAGAAGTTAAGATGGCTAAAAAAGCTGATGGTGTAGTATTATCAGGAAGAGTCCTGAAATTAAATTTCCTCTGGAGTACAAAACACAACTTGAAGAATTAGAAAAGGCAAGGGAATTAGAAGGGAAAACAGTTGTGCCAATCACCTGCAGCTTGCAGACATGGCTTTTAATAATTTTCTATTTCCCTGATTTATAACAAACAATCCACTTCCAGTACTTGGCATCAGGTCTTTGTTTCTGATTTGGGTGAAACAAACTCAAAAATGTATCGTCTCCTTGTCTCGCCACACAAGGGACAATATATTGAACCAGCATGTTCCCTTGGGTCACTCAGCCCTGTATGCCATGGTTGCGACAGATACCTTGGTACCTCCTACAGCACTGGTCTGACGAGACTGTACTTCCTTAGTTCATGCCTGGAATGCACTGCTAGCAGTAATCTGTGCAGTTATGGATTAAATGCTAAAACTGTCATCTTAAGCCTTATCTTTTCCCACTGGCTTTTTCCTAATCCATCTCAGTGATGCGGATCTCAACAAGCTTTACTCTTGCTTAATAATTGAGAAGCACCCTGGGGTCTGAAGACTTCATTATAAATATACTGACTGATCAACTTTCATTAGTGATGTTACCTTCAGACTGACGGGTCTGGTTTTAAGTGGCACCATACATAAAGTAGTTCATAAAGCAGAAGGCAGGGGACTTCGACTTTCTGTAAAAATGTATCATAACATCGACTAACATGGAGGAATATTTTCCCTTTTAGGTTTGATGGGTGGA
>VZTM01031706.1:620-21162 GCA_013400555.1 Jacana jacana
TGGTACGTATACCACTTGAATAGACCTTCCCTTTTTGTGAGTATGGTTTTTAATCTCCACTTTATCAAGACACCTGGGACATGTAAATATGCAATGAGTTACCTTCAAGGCATTCAGGAAATGTGTCTGTGCATGTGTGCACATTTTTGTGTATGTGAACAGGGTCACGGAATAAATAAGATTAGAAGAGACCTCTGGAGGTCATATTGCCCAGCCTCCCTGCTCCAGACAGACATACATTCGTTAATTTGGCTAGAAACAGCAAATTATTTATTTATATTAGCATCAGGCCAGATACAAAAAGGACACACGTTAATGATAAAATAATTTAGTAGGTTGCAATTAGCTACATTATGCAACACCATTTTTCACTTACCTTTCTAACATGTACACATTTCTCTTTACATGCATCTATAAAGAGATATATATGCACACCACATATAAATATACAAGCAGATAAGCTGGAAAAACATATGAACGAATGTGTAAATATACATATAAAGCAGAAATTGCATTTCAAAAAAGGAATATGTAAAAATTCTAAAATAATATTATTTTCTTCTTTAAATAATGGCGAAACCCCAGAGCCTGTTTAGAGGTCTAAGAGGTCAGAAGATAAGACCACTTGTCTTTTACTTGGACCAACCTTTTTAAACAAAAGTATCATATAATGGAGCCTGGATACAGGATGTGACATTTTGAGAGCACATCAGTTGCCCTTCAGTGCATTCCACATGAGCTTAACAAGTCAATGCTAACCTGGTGACAACTAATTAAGACAGTACTAATGAGGCTGTAAAAATCAGGGTCCTTAGAGATTTCTGATTACTGACATCTATTGCTCTTTGGTCATTATGTGGGGAAAAATGTCCCTGAGTGAAAGTTTGAATGTTTCAAAGAGGTTTTCCAGAGCACAGCTTTCTGTAGTAAATAGAAAACAAATGTAGTTAATCATGCAGATATCAGCAAAACACGGAACATTATGCCTTTGTGTTCATGCAGAAAGAAAATGTGTCTGATGTAGATGTTTAGCTTTATAATAGCTTAATAGAACCAATATTTGGCATATTCAAATACTGAACTACAAACAAATGTGCTGTCACTCTGAAAGCTTTCATATGGTTGCAATTTTCAAATTAGCAAACTGAAAGTTATCTAAAAGGCAACATATTGTTATATTGTAATGGGCCATTATGGCATAACTTATTTACTTATTTAGTTATCTGTTCCAGCTTAAATTCAATTTCTCCAGATTTTGGAATCAGAAACTCCACAGGGCTTTTACAGTTCAGCTTCTGCAAAGCTCACTGCTTTCTCAAGAAGCAGACATTTTCTTCTGGACTATATTACAGGGGCACAAACGCTACAGGACTTGGCACTACATCTGAGTAAATGTAACCTGTACAGGCATTTGATTCCTGTAGTTACCACCCCTATTACCAGAACAGGGTAATGCCACGTCTCCCTTGTCATGGTATACCCTTGCATAGAGTAATGCAACAAGATAGACTTGTTGATAGTCTATTCAGAGGGAAAATACCTAGTCTCAGGACATAGGGAAAGTTGAGTGAAGCCAGATTGCAGCCAATTGACCTGAAAGGAAAACACCCAGGCTCCTAGATTAGTTCCATTGATGCTCTACTGACTGAAAGGAATCTATATTCACAATAATTTCCCTGTGATTTCTCTCCTGACATTTTATTTTCCTAGTTTTACAGCAGAGAACATGAAAAAAGTTGCCTTGTTTTTTCCATAGACATAACCCTAATCCAGTAATGCCGTATTCTCAGATTCAGCATCTTTCCCTGAACCAAACTTTAACTGACTACAATGTAGATGTCTTTATATTTAATAACCACTCCAAACATAATGGCTTTAGGGAAAGCTAGCCTGTGCAGTCAACATGGAGTCTACTTGAGGAAGAAATGCATATATAGCTTCTTTTCATTGTAATTACCAGGTCTCTGTTGACTACAGTGATATTGCATGATGACTTTTCAGAGATCCATTTTCTGCCAGATGACTCCCAGAATTACCCCTATCTGACTAATAATATACCACTGCTCTGTGTAGTTACAGATGGAAAAAAATGTTGAAAACATTATCTCATTCCTTTGACTTTTGTCTGAAGGGCTGCTTCTTTAAAGCATTACTTCTTGTGCTCTTGCATATCAAAGAGACTTTATGAATTCATTTTGATCTTCGTTTACAAAATCAGAGCATGCACAAGTGAAGAGGTAAAGTTCTTATCCATGACACTCAGGGACAATCACAGCTGGTGTATTAGACTCAGGTCTATACACCTAACATTCTTCTAACATTTTTCTTTTCTCTACAAGCATCTAAACCATTCAATTTCCTTTTTTGAGTTTTACACAGTGTCTACTGTCTGTTGAAGGATTTACATAGATGTCCACACTGGATTATATATCCAGATATTTAGATTCTTTAAGAATTTTGTGACAAAAAATAATTCTGAGTTAAGTTTGGTATTTATACTGGTCAAATTTTCAGTGCTGCTGAATGATTTAGATGTCCCGATTTCTACACGCATACTGTCTATGATCTTTGACTTTCTCTTGGTGACTTTTCTCTAAAAGCTGTCTAAAATCTTTTAAAGATTCTTCTCAGAGCTGCCTTCAGATTTTTTTTTGCAATATATTCATAACAGACAGAGGCCCAGAACTGGTCAAAATATTTCTAGTGTAGGCAGGACAAGAGTAATTATGTCCCTGTTAAAGCATGTTCTTTACAGATGCCAAGCAAGTATTTGTTTCCCTTCATAAACTCAATATTAAAATTGCTTACTGACACTCTTCATCCTTCCTTTGAAGAATAATGAAAATCAGGCCATTATCTTCTATGGATTATATTGTTTCATACTATTCCCCAAATTAAACTGCATATGTCTTCAGTGGTATCTGCAAAAGGTAATGTATTGTCTCCTCTGTCATGAAAATACTACTACTTCTGAGCTTTCACTTTAGAAAGAAAAAAAGATTGACTTACCACTGATTCAGTAGGTGCCATCTTAATAGCTTTAGCTGTTGACAAGGTGGATAATCTTTTCAATTCATGGTAATATGTTTTTTCTCTTATAAAATCATGATATAATTTTAGTTCTCTTTCTTTGTTTTAAAAGTAATTGTATTGTATATAATCTATTTTTAAAAAAGTTATTATATTTAAAATATTTTCAAATTATTTTGGTTGGTTTGCAGTCCCTAATGTAACACTTTAGTTGAAATCCAGCATAGTCCTCAAGATAGAGTTGGAGATTTAGACCTCCCTGCTCCAAGACTGTTTTTAATAATAACAGGATAAAATACACCAACAGTATTAGGAGCAGCAGCTGGAAATATATTCCCTCATAGATAAAGACTCTTGTCAACGGTTTGTTACAGCTGGTTTTCACATTTCTGCCATCTCTTTGCAGAATGGCCCATTTTTACCATGAAGCTGAGAAACATCTTACTACTATGGTATAACTAGTGATTAGAACAGTTTCCTTGACAACAGAGTATTACGTAGCTGTTTCTCCAGATTAGTCACACAAGATCTAGTAGCTACAAGCTACAGTACCAAATATGTGAAAAAAAGGTTTTTTATCCATACTATATACATGCATAGATAGTTTTCCTTATGATATATAAGAGACATTCAATCACATTTTCCTCATTAGCTTACATTATAAAGAAGATGCCTCATTATACCTTTCTAAATTAAATTCATACAAGAGTTATTGCAGAAGAATATTTTTTTAATTCTCTATTTCCATCTTCATATACACGCCAACTGAAGAGTGAAGGGAAGTGGCTATTGGGAATATTTCAGATAATCTACTCTTTGCATTATTTCCCATTGATTTTTATTCACACAAAAGATCTAAGAAACTATTGCTTATAACTATATTACGTAATCTGTACACAGACCACCTCTTTTAGACCTTTAACTGAGGCTCTTTACAAAGCTGTCAGTGCTCTCCATACTCTTCGAGGTAAGGCACTGCAAATCAAAACTCTTGATTAGCAGCCCAGGTTGTTCCCCCTAGTTATCAACATTAACAAAAAAAATACTCACAGAATCTTCAGACGATAACAGCAAAACAAGACTTTTTGGTATGCTGTCTCACCTACAGTTGCAACTCCCTAAAACCCCCTGCACAGGCACGACTTAATGGTTTCTCTAGGGTACATCTCTGCTGCCTTCTGCAGCACAGCATGATGGGCCCCAAGGCCTGCAACATGCTGGCTGGTATTGCTTGGAGTGCATTAGGTATCCTATCTGGAAATTGCACACAGATTTCTTTTGTAGGAAAACTGAAGCCTGTGTGGAAGCGTGGGGAGGAGAACAAAAGCTTGGAGAAGAGCTAGTGCATGCCCTTCTCTTTCCCCACCAGCATAACCTGATGCATCTATGCTTGGGCTTTGCTTTCTGTGAATCAGGATGCCAAGCCTGAGTCATAACACAGCACTCATGACCTGCACCTCATCATTCATTACTTCCTGCAAATGGAAACCATTAAACTTTTTTAATATGTATTTCATTTTAAGATTGACTTAAGAAATGGACGAAGCCTCAGAGGAATGCTTTGTTTGGTTGGTATTCTGTACTGTATCATCTAGGTTTGCTACTGTTTTCCTTCCCTACATTAAATCTTTTGATCTCACCCAACTGTAAGTAATTTATCACATAAAAAACACAGTTATTCACTATGCCAACAAATAGACTGCAAATATTTCCGTTTGGCACACAGAGCCTGTGTCATATCTTGTGACCAAATAACAGCAGCACACTATATATAAACATGAAGATAAAATTCCTTGACAATATATGTCATTAGTTACCAACTCTCTCAAGACAATCTAATACAAAATTGCTGAGCAGTCACCTGCTGGCTTTTTTTTTTTTTTCCCTAATGAATAAGCCACACTTAAAAGTCTTCTTATTTAAGATAAAATCACAGAATCACAGAATTGTCATGGTTGGAAAGGACCTTTGAGATCACTGAGTCCAGCCATACACAAAACCCCAATCCATACTCTACATTCTTGGTCACTAGAGCATGCCCTGAAGTGTCATGTCTACAAGTAAATGTATTCCTCCGCTATTTTCTCATCACGCCTTTTCCTCAAGGAAACATCTGAGAATCTTGTGAAAAAAGATTTTGGTCTCTTTGACCTCTTGAACAGGTGTATGTTTCACTTATATATCTCTCAGCACCCCCCTGATGAAGAAAGTTTACAGAAGTAACTAAAAGACATTTTCACAGCCTATTTGTTCTGCGATTTTGATCCAGGCTGTTGGAAGACTAAAACTCCCCGTTGAGAACCGCAGTTTTTTAGAGAAAAGCAGGGAACCAGGGCTAGATGTTATAAATCTTCACAATGCTCGTATTAGGACATGAATAGAAGTAATACTCTTAAAGATAAATAAAATGTTTATAGACATTTATATGGCAGGTCAAATGAAAAAATTATTCTCTTTTATTGAGAGGTAATGATTACTTTTTTGACTAAATTTTATAGTGCTGCATTATTTACAAAGCTTTCAGCAGACATTAAAATAGTCATTACCACGGGGAGGATTCTCCTTTCATTTTGTCTCTGTTCTTTCACATAAAAGAACATATTGCAAATGTAAACACACTTTGAGCTGAATAGATACAGTATTTTTAACACTTTTTCTGGCATCTTGCTGGCAGATGACTAGCTGTGATATAAAAAATATTTTTGTGACAATTGTTTTATGTGCTTTTTAGCGAAGCTTTCTTCTGATATATGTGCTGTCAGAATGCACACGCATGACATACTTATGCTCTGTTGACCATCCATATTTAAAATATACCAGCTGGATATAGGGCAATGAATGCAGTCAGTCTCAAATGTCTGTGCATCTCAGCTCTGCACACTGAAGAAGCCCAGGTAGCTTTTTAATACTTACACACCTCAGCTCTGCTGTGTTTCTGTTTCCCTGCCTGTGTCTATTTACTCCATTTGTGTGAACAGGAAGGAAGAAGAGAAACAGGCACAGGTTATTACTGCAGGCAGAATTAGGATTGGCAATAGAGACAACAACTGATGTACCCCCTTTTAAGCTCAGACATCCCACAAATAGCCCCAGAAGACACTGCACTTTCCCGAGACAAGCTTTTTTTACTCATTTCTCTGCACAGCCTTAGAAACCACGTGTGGTACAGGTTAACATCAAAGAGTAGCCTATACCACTAAGTCACTTTTCCCCTCTGTTGGTTGTTCACCTGAGCTAATCAAAAAGCCTGTGACCCATGACCCAAGGAGAAGCAGGTGCTAACTGTGACCTCCATGCAGCTGTGGGCACCAGCCCAGACCTCCATCGTGGCCACCGCAAGCACAGATCCGCTCTCTGCATCCCACCACACGAAGGTGGAACTGTTAATCAGAAGTTTCAGTTGGCTGCAATGCTGTTAAAAAATGTGTGGGCCTGCATGAAAGGAATAATCAAGACGGAAAAGGGGTGGGAGGCTGAGCTCCATTTACATCTGTAAAACATAAAAAGGCGGCCTTACTCCTTTGCGCAAGCCACAGCCCACGGGGGAGCGGATTATTGCTGTGCAATTGATGTACCCATAAGCCGATTGCATGGTGTGTGGGGTGGATGTGCAGAGATATGAGGGAGAGTAGGGAAGCCTGTGGTCTTACAGACTGAGTGTGCTTCCTCTTAGGTTCTTAAAACAGTCCCACGATGTTGCCCGAGATGGTGGCTGCCATGTGTATGCTGTAAAAAGATCACCTTGAGTGAATCATCCAAACTAAGCGCATCAAGGAGAGATAAAGCAGGCAAATTTGGAGAGAAATGAATTCAAAACATATAAGCTGCTGTCAAAAAAAAAAAAAAAAAGTAACACTGATCATATTCCTTTATCCACAATGATTTGCATTATCCCAGTCAGCTCTATCCACTCCTAGAATCTTGTTTGAAGAAATGAAAGTCGCTTTAGTAATATAATTTGCAGAGGGCATGGAGAACAAGTTTGTTTATTCTTATGTTATAACTTTATTACTCTGCATATTTGCAAGAGAAGTTGCTTACCATAAGGATAAAAATGAAGGCTTATAGCTTGGGTATTCACTTCTGGTATTTGGGTTTTTTCACTTACATTTCATTTCCCATTTCATTTTTAGATAATTAAAAAGAAAGCTACAACTAGAATCAAGTTGGAGAGTCACTTACAATAGGGAACCTTGGCAATGTCAAAACCTGCATTACTTAAGTGCCTTCATTTCTTGATTGTATTTTCAGTATTTTTTGATCAAACTGAAATAATGGGAAAATAGCAGAAGTGGCAAGATTTTCCAGTATCTCTGAGACTTCTGTTTTATCCCATAGCCACATGTTGAATGTGCAGCTGCAATTATTTTTTTTCCCCCAGTGCTGTTCAAGTGATGATCAAAATGCTTCAACTAATGTTTTGAGAGTCAAGAAAATCAAGTAAATGGGAAAGAAAGCCCCAGGACTAGCGAAAGATTACCTTGAGAGTTTCCTGCAGGAATTGTCTGCACAGAGTGAACCACAGAGTTCTTAAGAAACTTTGGGATATGGAAGGGATTTCAGCAAGTGAAAAAAAGAACTTCAGTGACGTGAAGAAAGCTCAGTGATAGAAGCAACACCTACAGGCTGTGAGAGCAAAAAGAAAGTGAGTCAATATGTGTGAAAAGCACAGTGTCAGGGAGTAAAACAGATGAAGGAAAAGTGGTAAAGAAAAAAAGAATAGGAACAGGAAAAAAATGTGATTGGAGAATATAGATTTGCTATGGATGATTTATTTATGTGAAATCTTCCTAACAAGTAGTGAAAGATTACACATAGGAGGTACAGGTGTATTGTTAGGTGAGGGCATGAGGAGTTGAAACGTACTTCAAGAACTTAAATACTGAACAATAAACAACATACATCATTTCCTAAACAGAAAATTAGAAACCAGTGGAAAGAGAATGAAACAGGTCACTCAAGGAGGATGACTCTCTCCATAGAGGAACGTAAAGAAACACAAAACACCCCAGACCATCAGTAAATGGCATAGGGAGAAGGGAGCAACAACAAATCTTAAAGAAAAAGTACAAATCGTAGGAAAGCTACAATAAAGCCCCAGATCTGGTGGCTGCAGGAATTGACAAATCTTTCTTGTTCAAATGTAACCTTAAGGCAGAACATGAAAAATTGGAAAAAGCATTAATTGCAAGAAAACTTAGAGAGACCTAACAGCTGCCTCAGCTAAAGAAAAGAAAAAAAAAAAAAAAGAAAAAGAAATTAAATCCCTTTGAAATGCTCAGTGAATTTTAGAGCAACTGAAGAAATCTGCAATAAATCTTAACAAGATACACAAAACAGGAGCTTTAAGAACACAGTTCTTTAATGTTCTAGCTTTTTTAATGTTCATCTTTTAAATGCCTAAATGAATTACACATTTTATGATATAATTAAAGGCCCAATCTCTGTCCTGAAGAATTCAATTTAGATTTAAAGCACAGCTTAGAACAAAAGTATTTAATAAAAAGAACTGGAATTGGTAGTATCAGGCTATACCGTTGAGGTGGTTGCTTGTTAAGCTTATGTGTGTCTCAGTGGTTTGTGAAATTCATGTTTCATGTTGGGAAAAGCATGTCAGAGATTAATTTTAAAGAAAGGTTTAAAAGAGGAGAAGCTTATGGGATGAGCGAGAGCAAAGAAAATAGACCCTAAATTTCTAGAAATAATCAAACACTATTACTTCTAAATAATGTGCTCAGTAAAAACTTCAGGAGCCCATTACTATAAAGAAGAAAGAATCATAATTAAAGATCAAAGCTTAATCTACTTTCATGGCCCTCTAGGTAGGTTGGTGATAGCAGGGAAGAGGTTTACTTCACAGTTTTTTATGATGAGACGATAGGTTTTTTTACAGCTTTGTTATAGCTACCTTCCACCAAAAGATCTAATTCCTGTTCTGAGGAACTGTTTGACCTAAACTTTTCTTATTTCACTCTGACAGAAAAAGAAAATAAATCTGAAAAAAAATACTGTTTCAGGGTTATCATTCTAACTAAAGTAACACACATTTAGTAGTCTGAAAGGTTAATATTTTTCCAACATGTATCTTCTTTTGGCACAATAACATCTTACTGCTATTATCTCCACATATTAAATCTATCCCAAATCACTGTGGTAGTTAGTTGAAGAAAATCACCGTTCATGAAAGATAAATGGAAAGGATCTTCTTCAAGTAACACATATAAACCACAGCATAGTTTGCTGTTCCATGAATGCCAAGGCACAAAATGTGACACTGGTATTTTATAAACTTTTTAAGCCACTGAGCACACTGAGCAAAACTTGATCCATTAAAGCCCTGCCCCTACTCTTTATGAACAGGGAGCTGTTCCTGTGCTCTTCATACCAGCTTTCTGGGCACAGGAGAGGAGCATCTTGCAAGAAAGACCTCTTTGCCTGTATCTTTCTGCTCACACAGTGTCAAGGACTCCTGCCTAAGAACTGGGAAGACTTGCAAATTCAACAGAGTGTTGCTTCCCCTCAGCACAGAAGTGCTCTGCTGTCACTATGCAGAGGAGAAGGCACGGCTTCTGCCTCTGTGGCTCTGACCAGGGGACCTTTGGCAGCTGACGCTGCCATCTTAGGGCTGGGGCAAGGACCGTCAGGGACCCTGCTCCTACCTGCGTGCTTGCCATCCCTGTCTCCCGCAGACTTTCCCACCATCCCAGCCTGCTTCACAGGAAGGCTTTAAGGCTTTTGGAAAGCTGGATTTCTTCATAGCTCTGATTTACAGCCTGATTCCATGTGAAGATGTGCAGCATCTCTGGGGAGGTGGCCAATCATGGGCAAGGCCTTGGTGAGAGGGAAAAGCAGGAACTTCTTCAACTGGTTTCACTACAAGCAGAAACATAAAGGGAAATTACGTCCTACAGGATGTTTAATGGATATGAATCATGGCAGAAGACTACCGATTCTGGAGAAATTCCTGCTACCTAACTTTGGCAGCACTCTGCTCTTGCTGTTGGGAATTCCCTTTCAGCCTCTTGATAAGCATTGCATTGGGGATCTCTAACTTCCACTGGCAGCAAAGCACAAGGGTCCTTTTGCAGATGTTGCCTGAGGATGACAAACTAATAACAAAAGGGGAGGACGGAGGGAGAATAGGAACAGAGCACAAAAACAAGACACTAAAAGCAAGATTAATCAAAGCTCCAAAGAATGCGAAGAAAAAAAAAATCTTTAATTGCCTACACTCCAAAGCCAGGAGCCTGGCTACTAAACAAGATCTCCTCATTTATGGACATGGCTTTGTCCTCATTGGCATTATTGAGACTTGATTTGCTGATCTGCATGACTAGAATGTTGAAATCAGCGGCTGGAATCTATTTAGGAACGATGAGGCAAGGCAAAAGACTGGAAAATGACATTTCATGTCAAAAATGGCACCGCTTCTTTACAAGTGCTGACAGTGTAGAAGCAATCAATATTGAAGGTTTACGGGTGAATATTTAACTGGCAAAATGCAAAGTACCAGCTGGGATTTGCTGCAAGTTACCATATCGCAGCAAGAAGCCAGGTGCTCAGCCGAGTACCTGTCTATAATGCAGCAGGAATAAGTAGCTGTGTTATCAGAGGGACTTCAGCCTGAGTGACACATGCAGAAGAACTTCTCCTGCCAATGCTAAAACTTTTCTAGAATTTAAAAAAGTCATAAGTGAAAATTTCTAACATATTACTGGGTAAAAAAATCATGGTTACATTTATGTAAATCCTTAGACTTGCTGTTTTCACAGAGAACAAAGCCCAGCCAGCACTGTTTATGTATTGCTTTAAATGGGTTGATTTCAGAGAGTTGATAGCAATTAAGAATCAAATTAAATGGGGGTGGAAGAGAGGGGGGAGAGTAGCACAATATAATGAGCATACATTGAAGCAGGAACTGGTGAAAATAGATAAAAGAAACAAAAGTAAAAGAATACACGATCATTTTATAATGGACCTCTCCAGATCCAAGTAAATCAAGATGAATCAATTACAAAAGTGAAAAGGCAGTAAGACCTGCCATGGCTGTTAAGGTCAATAGGAAGAGAGACTATTTGGGCTTTTTAAAAGGATATTAAAAGCAAATAAAATGAGAAGAACAATATTGGCTTTGTACTAGCAGATGGGAATTACAGAATAAAGAATAGTAATGCAGGCAAGCCACGTGAGCTCAGTGCATAGCTCTATTCTGTGTTTAGGAGGGAAAAAAGTAGAAATTTTATCATAAGGTAATGCTGAAGTACTTTCCATTCAAGTCGTCACTCCAGAGAATTAAAAGGTAGTTATTAACAGCACACATTTCAAAATTAAAAAGGTCTAGATGATTTTCATTGAGGAGTTTTAGAAAAACCTAGCAAAGAAATTCTCTGGACCATTAATGTTGATTTTCAATAAGCGTTGGAACACCAGAAAAGCCCCAGAGAAAAGGAGGAAAGCTAATGTTGTGCCAATATTTTAAAGGGGTAAATGAGATGACCTGGCCAATTATATACCTGTCAGTCTAACATTGATCTGAAGCAAAATGACGAAACAGCTGATATAAGACTCAATTAATAAAGAATTAAAGGAGGATAATATAACTAATGCTGATCAACATAAATTCGTGGAAAACGGATCTTGTCAAGCTGACTCGATGGCTTTTATTGATGAGGTTACAAGTTTGGATGAGGATTGTAATTGTGCTGGTTATAAAGTTTATATTTTGGTGAGCTCATTTTGATGAGAATAAAGAAAACTAGAATGATGAAAAGTAAACATAGAGCATATTATGTTAGTCAAAAAGGTAGTTAACTGATATGTCTCAAAGTTTAATTTTAAAGGGAAAACAACCACTGAATGTGTCAAAAGCACCTAGTACTATTTTCCATTTTAATTATTTCTACATAAAAAGAAAAAAATAATTGCTATGAATAAAGTTTGAAGATGAAAAGCAGCTTCAGTGACATATAATGAACAGAACTGGCTACATTCTATGTAATTTGGGCAACTTGGCAAGCTGAATACAAAGAAAAATATCCGAGCAGAACAGAATGCAAAGTCCCATAGCCAAGAACAAAGAAGGTGAATCAGAGGAACCCATGGAGGAGCCTGTCCCAGTAAACAAGAGAAGGGGCCACAGAGGTCGTGGGAGATGCGAAAAATGGACAGGACATCTCATCACAATGATACAAGCAAAAATGCTACAAGACCTTTTGCATTTGATAACGTCACATTCACTACTCTGTTCTCTTCCATTACCTACGTTTCTAGAAAATCTTTAAGAACTGGTGAGGACTTCAAGAAAAACTGTGAGAATGATTAAAGGATTATAAAACCTACCTGTTAGTATAAGACACAGGGGGACCAAGCTCTTTAGCTTATCAGTAGGAACATTACATATTGCAATTGTAACAGTCCAGAGAAGCTTATAGAGAACAAAATGTTTCTTAATATCTGTAGTGTACTCTCACAGACAGAAGTTGAGCAAGAAACAGTTCTTGAAAAATAAGCTTTAGACAAGAACTAAAATGCAAATTTTTAATATTATAGCTTCTACTGAATTCCTAGGATGTATTACATAAAATCATAGAGTGGTAAGTGTTGGAATGGACCTTGAAGATCACCTAGTTCCAACTCTTCTGCCATGGGCAGAGACAACTCCACTAGACCAGGTTGTCCAAAGACCCATTTCTTCCTAATATCTAATATTTCAGTTTAAAAAGGTTTGTGCATTCCTCGTTTTTAGAAAACTTTAAATTATGTCTGGATCAGCATCTCCTGAAAGTTTAGTTCAATCACAAATCACTCCAAAGAAGACTTAAGATCTCTTGCTGAAGGCTAATCTGGGTCAACATAGGGACTCTATTTCACTTAGAAACCCATCAAAATGTTATAAACAAATACAACTTGGGGTATTCTTTCTAACCAGTTGTGTAGTTGCAAGCACAGCCACGCTCTCAGGAAAACAGAAGGGCTTTCCAAGATCAGAGTCCAGAAGAGACCATGAGATCTGCTGCATTTCTTCTACGTTTCCTTCTTACACTTTTCTCTTCATGGAATCCATTCATCTGCTTGTATGACTCAGTGAAACGAGCTGCCTTCTGTAGCTTGGTATCTCTGCGTCAGCTTCCTCCGCTCCCCGGCGGCCCGGGGGAAGCCGGCGGCGCTGCGGGGTACACGGCTGTCCCGGCCGGGGCGNCGGCAGGAACGGCCGCCTCCGAGTTCGGGTGTTGTGTCTATACTTGAGCACAGTGCCCTCTTTTGACGGGTTGCAGTTTATAACGAATATCGAGGTGCGGCTGTAGATGAGAGCTACTACAGCTCTTCCAACTGCGCAGATGGTGATGAGATCTCTCCCCAAAGGCAATAGGAGGGTTCCTTCTATTTTTCTATTTGCCCATCAAGTTTCCTTTGAAAAGGAAAAAAACAAAAGATGAGCCTTTTTTTTTCTATTTTCCCATAGGACTTTTTTTCCCTCCATTTCCAAGACTGTAATCACACTTCTGTCACAGCTTCACCATAGAAGAAAATATCCTTCTGTAGTTTCACTGGTAATCAAAATATTTGCTGAAAACAGAGCCCGTTCATTTCAGAATTAGAATACATTCAAATATTTTGTTAAACAGATTACAATAAATAAAAATGTAATACATTGAAATTACATTTGCAGTGGCTTATGGAAAAGACAACTTTCAGGTATATGAATAGTAGAATCCTTAAAAATATATTGGTAATGGAAACAGATCCATGATTCTGTTACTATGAAGCAAATAGAAAAAAAAATGGTCATAAAGAGTAATTTGACCTCCACATTGGCCAATTTTAAAGGTGAAAGAAAATTCCAATGCTAGGAAAATTATTTCTCCCTTGTGTTACCTTGCCTTAGGCAAAATGAGAACACATTTATTTTCCAGATGAGGTATATAGGAAGCAGAATGTTTAAGCAACTTGCTAAAGGTTACACAAGTTTATAGGAAACAGATAACAAAAATCTACTATGTCAATGTCTAAAGTACCTAACATATGAAGTGTTTCAAACCTCTGTGCTCAGATAAGCCGAAACGTAGGATCAATAATATTCATTTACCTATACAATGCTTTAACATCCACAGGTGATAAAACATTGACTAAAAATAAAGTAGTGTTAGCGTTATTAGACTTTTCTTTTTCCCCAGAAAGGCTAATAAAAGCACAGAAAATTATGGTGTTAAGAAAAACATTGTACAAATGATGCCCACAGGGAGCAGTGGTAAGCCTCCAGGTTGACAGTTTGGTTAACCCTGCCCCTGAGTGAAGCAAGACAACATGGCGAGAATCCCTCCTCCTCTCCAATTCCTCTTTCTCCCCAGTCATCCACAGATAGTGGAGCTGCCTGAGAACTGCTGGAGCTGTTGTGTCCTTGCTGTCTCTCCACCCTGGGTGGAGAACAAACTCAGCAGTGAGAATGTAGTGATAGCACTTGGCAGCTATTTTTCTGTGGCCCCAGAGCAGGTTTTTGCCACTTGCGGTGTGCTGCAGTTTGTGGCAAAAAGGTCAAAGAGACCCATGGGCACTGTTCTACTCATACCTAATGGGAACCTTGTGCTGCATCCCACTGCAGGAGGTCAGCTGAGCACCTGGCTCCAGCACCCTGTAAGACAGGTTCAGCATTCAGCTGCATGTATAATTTACTATTATTTTCTACCAGCATTCATAATTGTCTACAAAGTCAGTGTATGACAGAGTGCCAGAGACACACCATTTGCTTCTTCAATCTAACAGCTTGTTGAGCTTCCCATTCTATTCCCTTACATTTTGAAAACTAACTTATCCTTTGCCCGCACACAAGAAGTTAGAATGCTATTACTGCTACTTCATCCACTCATTAGCAACAATACAATTCCCAGAAGATTCCCTTACTGGTAGGCATTGCTAGGTAGAGACGATACATCACGTTATTTACAAAATCCAGACACTCAGAATCACTTGAGAAACTGAATACATTAAATGAATGGATTATCCTTATTACTTTTATTACTTATACCTCATCTAAGGTATGGATATATTTGAATAAGGAAGGTAAATCTTATTCTTCTCTTCACACCAGTTCCAGTGACCCAATATTTCTGCACAGAGGGGAGAGGGAGCCTGGTTTTCTCTCCAGTAGCTAGTGTGCATGCCATGGCCACAGATTCCCAGCATAGGTAGGAAGAACAGGTTTTCCAAATAGAAGCCAAGCAGTTTTCTGTTTCTACAGCAGCTGGGATCTATCACAAAGTTTCTTCTGTCCTTTCATTCATTAAATGATGCTCCTCCTAGACTCACCTCACCCTCTGGCTAGTTGTTGTCTGGTGACTTTTACAAGTCTAAAATTCATGCCTGAAAGGGATAATATACTGGTTTTCTCATTCAGTTAAAACAAAAACTTGCTTAGAAAATGTACACATTTAAATCCACCTTAATGTTTCAAATATCATTATTTTCAGTAGAAACTGCTTCTTAGTTAAATGGCTTTCAGGCATCAGACTATTATATGACAGATGATTTTGTCACTATGCAAAATGTGAAACCTGTAATCAACTTGTTATGGCATTTCACAAAAGTATGTGACAGTAAAATAAGTAAACTGTCATTTGGGCAATCAAGTCTTGAAATCCTGCAGGAGGAAAAAAAAAGTACCTGACACTCAATCTTCATGGTAGGGATGAGGTTAAAAAAATAATTTAATACTGCTACAGTCTTACAGGTTTGAATAGTATTCTTACTGCAGTGTGCTTAACCCTGCAATAATTTTGTATTATGTTTTAATCATCTATTTTCCCCCCTAATTGATTTTTTCCCCAGATAATGTATATGCATGTCACACAGCAAGGTCTGCTCTGTTAACAAGGTGTTGGTGAAATTGAAACAGTATTTTCCCTTTACTACTGATGACAACATTATCAATTACCAAGCACTCTCAGACTGGTTTGATACTAGATCAGATACAATAGGTAGGAGCCCATGCGGATTTGCCAGTGCCTGCAACAGCCTGGGCAGCCAAGGTGCTGGCAGTGGGGAAGGGCAAGCTCCTACATGGCTAGAATGCTTGGGATGAAGCACCACTGAATCCATGCTGTGCTGGCTTTGACAGAGTTGAAATAAAAGTTTTACTAAGGGAATGGGATATACAAGGCTATGGTTTGTGAGCCGCTTGTGGCCCTTCATGCCTGTTCGTTTGGCCTGAGGCTTGTTCTTGGAAGCCCCTGTTCTCCCCTGTGGCTGAAAGTTTGTTGCAGTGCGCTGGCATCTGCAGCCCTCCCTGGGCTCCCCTCTCCCCCAGGTGCTTCCCCAGGCTTGGGGAAGGAATAGGCTAGGGACAGGCTTACAATCAACTAGTAAGTCCCGTGAAATCACAGGGAAGGCACTGCAGGAGGGACAGGCTTTCACCATTATGTCATCGAAAGGTATGTTCCCCACTCCCTTTGAAAGAGCAGACACAGTGTGTATACAGGCACTAGCAATGAGCTCTTTTAACTGGGACTGTAAAAAGAATCTGCCTCCTCCCAGTCATTAGGGATGGTCACAAATTTTGGAACTGATCTCCTTCCCAGAGACGAGTTGAAGAAATAAGAATAGAATTACACTTGATTACGAGAAGAGGGAAGCAGAGAAACCTATTTTTATGTTTGGGGCTCTTTTCCTCCTTTGTGGCCTCTTTATGGTTACAAACCAACTGGTGAAAACACTGAAATCTGAAAGTTAATATTCTGCAAAGAATAATGCAAAATATGGAAATATGGAAGAGCACTGCACAGAAAATTGGTTTTGTTTTGACAAAGTTATGAACATTTGGAAATTACTCACTGAGCACACACAACAGGTCTTTTGTTAAATCTAACTGGGAACCTACAAAACAATATTACTGTATGTACACAGCTGATCTTGCTACATGCTGAAGCTGTGGGGCCCCAAAAACAGGCTTAGACTGGCCTGGGAAAGGCCCTGAGCATTTGACATAACTGAGCTGAATCTAGTTTTCCTGTGGCTCTCCTCAAGTGCTCAGGAAGCAGTCTCATAAGAGTTCTTCAGGGGTAGTGCTTTAGTCATCCTTCCCCGCCTGTGCTCTACATAATCATACTATAACTCTTTTTTCCCCCTCATGATATATAATTTGTAGCTTCTCTAATTGCACTGAGCAAGCAAAGGCAAGCCCACAGCAAACCTGTGGCGAGTCTGTTGGATACAGGGAGGGGGAATCTTTGACACCTCAACAGCAGGTTGTGGCCGGAGACTCACAGGGAATCTAAATGTCACTGTTGTCAACGAGATTTAACAGAGATGGAGGAATACTCTTTTTATATCTCAGCTTCTGGGAAGGTTCATGCTTGGAAAGGTGGAAAGACTGGAACAGCAGCAAAGGGAAACAGAGGTGGTACCAGAGCTCAGAGGTCAGGGAACAGAGCAGTTCACAAGATTGACTTCCTCAACTTGACCTGCCTCTGCTGAGGCCTTATTCTGCTCCTACAAGCAGACTTTGCCAAGCAGCTGTGGTCAAAAGCAGAATGAGGAAAAAATTCAGTGCATACCCATATGTCTAATGTTCTAGGACAGAGCAAAAGAGGCTACCCAGCTCCTGCTGAAAAATGGGGCAGAGACAAGCCAGAGAAGACCAAAGGAACCATAGAACTGTCTAGGTTAGAAGGGACCTTTCAGATAATCTAGTCCAACCATCAACCTAACTCTGAAAAAAAATATCACTTAACTATATCCCTAAAAACTATGTCTACCCGTCTTTTAAGTATCACCAGGGATGATGACTCAACCGCTTCCCTGGGCATCCTGTTCCAATACTTAATAACCCTTTCAGTGAAGAAATCTTTCCTAATATTCAATCTCAACCTCCCCTGGCGCAACTCAAGGTCATTTCCTTTAGCCCTGTCGCCTGTGACCTGGCAGAAGAGACCGACTCCACCTCACTAGAACCTCCTTCCAGGTAGTTGTAGAGAGTGATAAGGTCTCCCCCTCTGCCTCCTTTTCTCAAGGCTGAATCACCCCAGTTCCCTTAGCCACTCTTCCTAAGACTTATGCTTCGGACCCCTCACCAACTTCATTGCCCTTCTCTGGACATACTCCAGCATCTCAATGTCTTTCTTGTAGTGAGGGGCGCAAAACTGGACACAGTACTCCAGGTGAGGCCTCACCATTGCCAAGTACAAGGGAATGATCACCTCCCGAGTCCTACTCACCATGCTGTTCCCAATACAGGACAGGATGCTGTTGGACTTCTTGGTGACCTGGGCACACTGCTGAGTCATCTCCAGACAGTTGTTGATCAATACCCCCAGGTCTTTTCTACCAGCCATCTCTCCAGCCACTCTTCCCCAGACCTGTAGTGTTGCATGGGGTTGCTGTGACCCAAGTGCAGGACCTGGCACTGGGCCTCGTTGACCCTCAGACCATTGTCCTCAGCCCATCAATCCAGCCTGTCCAGGTCCCTGTTCAAAGCCCTCTTACCCTCAAGCAGGTTGACACTCCCTCCCAACTTGGTGTTGTCTACCAGCTTACTGAAGGTGCACTTGATCTTGCTAAAGATATTAAAGATAACCATCCCCAATACCTGTAACTGGCCTCCAACTGGATTTAACTCCATTTACCACACTCTCTGGGCCGGGCCCTCCAGCCAGTTTTTTACCAAGCGAAGAGTACTTCTGTCCAAGCCATGGGCACCCAGTTTCTCCAGGAGAATGCTGTGTCCAGGTAAACAACATCTACAGCCTTTCCCTCATCCACCAGGAGATGTTGAAGAGATAAGAATCACACGAAAAAAGGCTGCTTGTATGGAAAAGCAAGCCATAGGCCAGGCAGAACTGGAGAAGAGTGGCTGAGATGCAATTACTTTTAAGGTCAAGAGAAAGCAAAGAATTAGAGATTCTTACTTAAAAGCAAAGCTATAGGAGAAGGTGCTGAGACAATAAAAAGTTCAGGGAGGTCAGGGGAGCTATGAGTCCACGGAGATCATCCTTTCGGATTCTGTCACTACTGCCCACATTTTCCTGAAGAAACCTTTCACTGTAATAAACAACCAGGTCAGTTACAAACACACAGAGAGCATGAATATTACTTTCCTCTCAAGAGTCTAAGTGCATACAAGTTGCCCTTTCTCCTGTTGGCTTCTCAGCTCCCAGACTCAGCTAATCAGATACACTGTTCTTAACACTTCGCAAGTTTTACCAGGAGACAATCACCGTGGATAAATAGTGTTCTCCACTGTTTTTTGACGACCCTGACTGCTCAGTTGGACAGGATTCACTACACCAGAAGCGATTAGTACACAAAGGCTAACATGCCTGGGATAAGACAGAAGTTATTATACAGCAACTGCAGAGTCTACCACTACATCTTGTCTAGTTCAAATCTAAAGTTCAAATAACCATAATGCCAGCTAATACCTGTGCACCAACATCACTTCTGTAAAATGCATGAATGGCATGCTGAACAATCCAAGAAAGACTATTTGAATCCAGAGGTACCTGAGCTATTTTCTGCTACTTGCTGGACATCTTGGCTCTCTGAACCTCAGCAGCTCCACAGCTTGCTTTGTTCTGAGATACAGCTCTCCCAAGCTGTTGCCTCCTTAGGTCCTCAAGGGAATGTGTACCCTGTGCTTGGTTCTCTGTATGACCAGTGATTTGACAGGTCAATACTGTTTCAGATAACACAGAAGCTGAGAATCAGAAGGTTGTCCTTATGGAGTAGAGGACAACCAGTGTCACCTTTGTGTATGACTTGCTCCCTGCGGAGTGCTCATTACGTTATAAGACATTTTAGGAGTCATAACTGTTCATTTGTCAGCCTGCCAGCTATTTTGACAAACTCACTCAGAAAGTGAGAGACAAACTACATGGTGTTCTAAGCTTTCAGAGATCTTCCAGTTTCACAGATTATTTGTGCTGCAAACAAATATCCACACGTGTTCAGAAAACCTAGGGCTGTTCTTCCAGTTCATCATTGTTGATGTCACTGCTAAAACTACCTGTGCTAATGGGCAGCTCAGCAAAAAAGTGACCTGGTCCAAATGCAATGTCAAAACTGCTGCTGATGACACAGCAAGCAAGCCTTTGGAGGCTGACTGACAGACCAGAATGTGACACATCATTTCCCACCAACTTTATGTATCCTGGATGCTGCTGACACCATGACAGTAAGTACGGATGTTCCCCATAGTGATGGTACGCAGAAACAACTCCCTCAAGCCAATTCATATTTTTTCTAAATTTGCCCTGTCTTGTCCTTCTTTTCCTGCTCTCACCCTGCAGCTCCAAGCCTCTGCTCCAGATCCCTCCCGGTCCTCTAAGGGAGCCTCGTCTGACCTGCTGCCCTCTCCGTCCTCTGCTCCGGGTGGGAGGGAGACCGGTGCGGAGGGAGGCGGAGGGGGGGCGGCGTGTCCCTAGAGGTCCCCGGGAGCCCTCACCCAGTGGCGGTCGGAGCGGCGGCAGCAGCCGCGGAGGAAGAGTCGGCTGGGGGCGGCTTCCTCCTTGCACCGACGGCCGCA
>VZTM01031706.1:31578-51401 GCA_013400555.1 Jacana jacana
TTTAAATAAGAGCCAGCCCTCAGGGGTAGGGTCATAATGGTAGCTACAGAAGAAAGCTTTTGGCCTCAGCCGCTAGAAGAGATGATGCCCGTTCAAAGTCGTACTAGACTGTGCTTTTTCAGATGCATAATAAAAGTTATTTGTGGACACTGATAAAGTGGTATCTGTTGTATAATATCACAGATAGGCATAAGGACAATAACAAAAGGTAGCTGGTTTACTACGTTCTATTTACTGCAGAAATGTGTTGTCCTTTGTGAATTGAAATAAAAAAAAAAAAGGGGGGGGGGAAGGTTGTGGGTTTTTTTTCTGTTGCCTGACATATGCAATCATTCTTGCTTTGCAGTGTGCTTATAAACACAATTGTGTGTGTCCCATGTCAGTATTGTATTTGTCATGACTGGCGCCTTGTTAGAGCACAGCTCCTGCTCTCTGCCTAGTGCGTACATGTAACTATCACTGACAATAGTAGAAGTTACGATTGTAACCCTCCTCTGTGTTGTACGGATGGGGGATGCCACAGCTCTCATGGTTTCAGCTCACTAACACAGGTGTAATACCAGGAATGAAGCAGTGATGAAGTGGGACTATTCACATGCTTGTTCAGAATGCAGCCCTTATAAGGAGGCTTTGAACTTCCAGCAATTATTACTTGGCTTTTCAACAGGTGAGCAAGAAAGGTGCTGTCTGAATTCACATCATCTGAGTCTCTCAGATCATGCTGAATGCCTTCTCTTCTTAGAAGGCCAGATATTCAGGTTCCCTTCAACGTAGAGCAGCCACAAGGAAGATTGGTACGCAGTGGTTATTTCCAAATTGTAAGCGTTTTAAGGTAACTTCTCAGTCTCTCTCCAGTTCTATCAGGATTAAAAAAGGTGTGACCAGCAGATTTCTCCAGAGCTCCTCAGGTGTAGTGGTGCTTTGTGTACAAGTGACTGCTTTGGCTGCAGTCACTTCTGCTTCGAATTGGTCCAGATCCAAAGAATATAGAAGTGGCACAGTGCCATCGTAATGCCGTTAAGAGCTCATGTAAACTCAGCCAGAGAAAATAATTCGCAATGAACAACAAAGTTTTTTGGCCACGCCAAACCCAAGAACATATTCTTGAGAACTACCTCTTGGCATTTTAGCTATTGTAATGATTTGTGTGTGTGCATCCTGAAGCGCTTGTTTCTCTCAGCTCACATCTGCATAGTGGAGTACCTCAGGGGAATGTAAACCTGTGCCTCCGTGTTCAGGTAAGTTTCTCTTCTGTTGCTTGTTTTTTGTTTGCTTTTCAAAATTTGAGTAAATTAAAAGTTCTGCAATATTTGCGGTAACTAAATGGATTTCTGGATGAGCACAAGCCCTGACTTTTTTTGGAAGGTGAAGACTATCAGTCTTAAAACTGCAACATCTATTCCAGACAGTTTCCCTACTAATTTAAGGCAAGACATTATACAAAGCTACAGTGATGAATGGATTGAACACTTAATATTTGACATTTTATTTTATGATTATACCATTTAAAAATAGCTGGCTTTTGACACAGTGCTAGTATGCTTTTTTATATTAATTAGGAAACCTAGTTTTATAGTAAGTTCCCTGCTACCTTTCAGTTTGAGATCTCTGAACAATGACTGCACTGAAGGTCCTAGCGGCTCTGATGTTCAGAGCGGGTATGGGCACGTTCAGTAGAAATGGCTTGGGGAGGTGGAGGCATTCACGTGCCCCCACAGCTGGACTGGTCAGGCAATTGAGAAATGCAGAATCATTTACCACAGTCAGTGGTAAATTGAAATTAAAAAATAAAAATAAAAACAAAATTACTTTTCTGAGATATTTTAAATCTCTGTAAAAGTGAAAACTGCTGTTACCTACAAGCACCAGAAGAGTACTTTAGAACAGCCCTCTCAGGCAGTTTGGAAGGTATCTCTGTCGTAACTGGAATATATATGGAAGATGCAAAACTTGTATTTAAATCTCTCCCAATTTCAGGGGAGCTTGATTCTAATCTCTGCAACTCAGGCCCACTTGCACAATTTAGGACAAGATTTTGTCTGCTCTTATAGATCTCTCCCTGTGTTGGTAGTGCCCAGCTGTGGCTGGGATCTGGGGGAGACTGCCAAGTACGTACTCAGTATCCTCCATGTAAACTGTGAATGGTGGCACCATTTTTATCCCAATGGGGTGATGGCCACTGAGTTGGCCACATTCTTTCAGTATTAAACAATTTCACAGTGAGTTCCATCAATTTCTCATCCATGTAATCCAGCAGGAAGGTGGAGGACAAAGCTTGTGCTGATGCGGAGACCTAAGACTGGCACCAGGTTGTCTCTGGTCTTCTTCAGTGGAGCCTTGTAGCTCTGCACCATTTATTTTGAAGATGTGAAATTTGTTGAGAATGCTGAGGCATGCTAGCTGAGGGAAAGGATGGGTGTTCTTCCAGGCGTGTTTGCATGTAAGTATCAGCTTGTGTTTGTTGAGGAACCCATCTTGATGAATGATGTGGTCCCTACTAATTCAGCCTTCCTAATTTTGCAGATCTTTCCTAGAGTGGTACAGGTTTGTGCTGCCTCTTACGTAAGGTTCAGCCTAGACCCAAACGTTTGGTGTGCAATGGTGGGTAACTGTGCAGTTCTACTAAAAGTGTGCTATACATCATAGCCATCCTAGAATATGTATAAGGTCAGTATGCTAACACGGACACCTGAATCCCTTTAGAACATCAAATTTGATAGAGATAAAATGTGCTTATTTTAAAAGGTCAAAAAGTAAAGATGATCTATTTACTTCAATTGAAATTCAGCAGGTCTTAGGTTAAGGTGAGGGACAAAGAAAATAAATCTCTAGAATTATGTTATACTTGACAGAATATTGATCAATCATTGCCTCAGCAGGAGCTGATCGTGAGCTGAAAAGTAGTTTTACAAATTTACAGGAATATTTCTGATTGTTGTTTTTTTTTTACATTTCTTTGCTTAGATTTTCATTCCATGCTTTGCTTTTACATTAATGTTTCAGGGAAGTGGTTGGGTCACCATCCCTGGCAGTATTTAAAAAATGGCTAGACATAGTGCTTAGAGATTCCATATCCCTGGAAACGTTCAAGGTCAGGTTGGACATGGCTCTGTGTGATACCTGTGGCCATTGCATAGGGTTGGACTAGATGGTCTGAAAGGTCCCTTCCAACCTACGCAATTCTATAATTCTATGAATGTTAGACTATCCTTACTTTTGATTAAAAATAGGTTAGAAAATGCCATATTTCAGTAAACGTTATACAATGTAAGGAGATGAATACTTGCTTTGACATTATTAGCTTACTAGTTTCTTGAAGAAGACTGTTTTATACCACAGTGCTTTTACTGCATACCCCACACCATGAGTAGTACCACTATAAGAAAGTTGCCCTTGGAAAGGGAAAGCACATTCCGTAGGCATTTAGTGCTCACTTAGGGAAGGCATGTGTCTATGAAGCTCTTCTAACAAGAGTACTCATATTTGCAAAATATCGTGTAATTGTTTTCTTTTGTAACCTCTTTCTTGTTGTGTTTACTTTACAGTCTCTCTATGAAGATGTAATACAAGCTCACTAGCCAGCTAACACAATCTTAAATTAGGTGTTTCTATTGTATTTTTTTGGAGATCTGTGTCATTTTCTGTGCCTCTTTCTGTACTTGCTGCCATACTTCCCCATTCATGCAAGCACCTGAGAGGAATTTCCACCAGGTACCTTAGTGCCTAGAGTAAGTGTCCCTACGGGGAAAATTCACTGCTTTTTGTTAGCATTTAGCAAACTTCATTTAGGTGCTAAACCTGAAATTCTGTAAGAGCCAGTATCTCCACCAACTTGAACAACAACTAGAACATCGCATCCTAAATTAGGTGCCTAGAGTACACAGAATACCTACGTTCTTTTTGCCCCCAAACGCATCTGCTGTATACTTCTTTATGCTAAGTGTACAGTAGGTTAAAATATGGACAAAATTTTTTTACCTTTTTTTTAATTTTTTTTTTTACCCTTCTTTTCCATCCCTCTTTATTTGTTTTCAGTGCCTTCATCTGTTGTGCAACAGCATAGTCAATCTCTCCTCATTAGGTGGCCTGGTTTGTCTGGGCTAGCTGTAGGGCCCTAGTCTCTTTTGTTGGCATACTGACGGTAGATCTGGAGGATAAAAGACTCCTTTGCAGGGGCTGCTATCACTTATGATAGAGTGTGCAGCTTCAGAAGCAGACCAGGTCTGAAGCAGAGTTGAAAGGTAGATGCTCATACCATTCTCCCCTGCCCTCTCCACACATGCATGCATATGCACATGCACACACTCTTCTATAACCAGATTTGTTAAATTACAGCATTTACTTATAGTTCTGCACAATACATCAAGAAAAAAACCAACCAACCAAACAAAAAGAGCCTATTTCTTTCAGCTTGCTTATGGAATAAGATGGATATAATTGTAAACAGGAAAGCTGTAAAATAGAGTTAATAAAATTAATCCTTATAAGGACTATTTACCCTTATAATATGACTGAGCCTCTGCTTTTCAAGAGCTGACAAGCCCTAATGGAGTATGCAAGAGCAGTTTTCTTTCATACCCTCTTTTTGTCACTGTTCATATCTTTTCACTATGCGGATCCTATTTGTATTCCTTCCTTGAAATGTCTTGGTAGTAAGAAAGGTAGAGCCACTGCTTAGTTGATATTTGTTGTATTAGCTTGCCTTCTGCTGCTGCTGTGAGGAATATTACTTATATAGCTATTAACTAAGTTATATAAGCAGCAAGAATTGCTTACAAAATAACTACTAATTCCTGTGGTTTAGGCTGGACTGGCTTCTGAGATGAATGGCATGAAATATTTCTGGATGCAGTCACTCTTTCTGGCTCTTTCATATGTCACTGAGGCTTCATTTGGTGACTGGGCAATGTCTAGCCAAACAAATCCACCTGCATTTCCCTGGACTATCATCTTTATTCCTGTAGGTAACTGGTTAAAAATATTCTGATGGAGAAAAACAAGGCAAAAAGAGGCATAGTGGTTTCCCCAAATACTCCGCATCTTGGGGAAATGCATCTTTAGTGAAAGAAAATCCATTGACACTGAGTGAATGGAACAACACTAAGGCTTATTGAATTCAATAAGTGCAATTAGGAGAATAGGAACTGGTCTCTGAGATAGGAGCAGAACCCCCACAAGATGTGGGGATGAAGGAATAGGGAGAAGTGATGGAGGGAAGAGAAAGGAAAATAAATACATTGCAGCTGAGTGATTTTGAATTTGGGGAATTTAATTTCACAGGGGTTTTTATACTGCTCTGAAATCTAAAAAGTTGAAATGAATAAGAGTTTTTCAGGGATTCATGGTTCAGATGAGATAAAGTTGAAGGAAGCATGCCAGTTTTAAATGTTTATTCAATATATGTATACTTATACAGTAAATGTATGTGTGTTTATCTAAGAGGAAAAAGAAATAAGAATGCCTCAGTGATGTGTAAAGATGTCATATTTAACATCAAATTAATGTTTAAAGCAGTTATGTGTCAGGTACTGCAGGTGTACTGCAGTGCATACATGATAACACTCAATACATCAGAGTTGGGAACTTGCGAAAAAAAACCAAACCAACCCTCACATACCTCTACAGCTTGAGCTGGAAAATCAGGCTTCTTGGGGAAAAGATTAGTGGATGTAGCTTAGGCACAGGCAGAGTCTTAAGCAATGTGTTGAATAAAGGTATCTATAAGCAATGGATTACATGTCCATATTCAGCTCAGTATTGCAACAAAGGAGACAGCAGCTTTAGCAAACATGCCTGAATGGAGTCATAGCTCTGAATGTGTGTGCTGTGAGTTTTTAAAATAGAATCCTGTTGAATTGAATAGAGTCATCTTCTCCTACGCTGCATGGGTGGTACTCAAGACTTAAGGAGAATGGATGATAAATCTAATACTAATGGAAGTATATGAGAAAGAAATATGAATTTATCTTGATCCATGTGTCACAGGTGAATTTGTCTTTAGCAGACCTACGAGATGAGTAAATGATAAATGTTTCATATTTGTATCATTTAATTAAATGGGAAAGGTCATTCATTCTGCCACTTCCTACTATTATTATCAATGCTAGACTGCTAATTTGGGAGAAAAAGGAAGGAAAGCAAAAGAAAAGAAAAAGTAACCTGGGTAATGAGTGGAGGTGGCAAGGCCCTGGACCCTGCTGGGAACTCAGAAATACAGAACTCCTCTTCAGAGCTGGTATAAACTGCAGGAGCAAATACATCTGCTGCTGGATCTTGCTGACCAGGGATCACGTTGGTTCTGGCTATTCTTATAGAAGCATTAAGATGGCACCCTGGGGAATGTAGAGGTCCCTAGAGCCATCAGGGATGTGCAGACTGTCACATGCACACAGGGATGTCTTTGCAATGCCAGTAACCAGTATTGCTGACCATCAGAACTGATGTTTCCTTTGCTGGAGAGATACCCTGCATTTCTGTTCATTGCAGTCACCCACGTCTTGCCCACCTAAGAGAGAAATTAGTTGAGGCATTTGAGTGGTGTGGGTGGAAAAAAAAACCCAACTTTTAGCTTATGTGCTGTAGCAGCAAGCACACATGCTTAAAGTTCACTTTGTAAAAAAACCCATAAAAATATGCTTAGCCTAGTAACATAAAAGTTGTAACATAGTTGGTAGTTTAATATATTTTAAAAGACTACTAAAATTCAAGCTCCAACAAGATTTTACGATAAAGAAGTCAGCATAAATTGTGGACCCTGCATAATGTCAGTACAACAACCTTTTATTCGTAAGTTGTAGAAATGTTGATTTTTAAAGCAAAACTAAGCCCACACTAACAGGAGACATGATAAAGGAAAGAATACATTAGAATTGGGCAACAGTAGTATTTTTAAGACTACCCACAGGGAGAGAACTTTTGGCTTAGACAAGATGGTAGTTTGCAGGTTTCTCCTACTTCTGAAACCTATTCTTTTTTGATTTTTACTCACTTAGCTTACAAAAACATCAAATAATTTTCTTTTTCCATTTTTCTTTTAATTTTTTTGTCAAGCTGCACATGCTTTGTAGTTGCCAAATGTATAAAAATTTGTGTTGTTTTGATTTTTGTAGAGGGTTAGTGCTTGCTGATGTGAGTTTTTAAGTTTGTTTTTTTCTGGCTTGATTTTAGTATTCCTTTAAAAATCTCTGTGTGTTTCCTGGAGTTTATCAATCACCCCCCAAAAATATGTTAAAAATTTAATTTCCCAGAAGCGTTACTGGTATGATATTGATAAGTCCAGGCTAAATAATTTTCCCTTAGTTTGCTGTTCTGTACTTACTCATCCAGCTTACCTTAGTTGCTAGTCAGGCCTGATGAATACATACTTTTGCTGCTGGTAGCTACTTGCTAAGCTAAGAAAAAGTCAATATAGTGAAAGCTGTTTAAATTAATTCAATGGGCTTACCTTATGTCCTAATGTAGGGTAGTTGTTTGGTTTGTCTAAAGTGAACAGGATGGGCAGGGCAGACAGATACGCTCCTGGAGTCATGCTGAGGGAGGGAAGATATCTCATCCCCCTTCCTGTCTGTGTTTAGCTGTCCATCCACTGCCCCATGGTAGATGTCCATGTGTGGTCAGGTTCCAAACTTGCAACCTGTATTGGAGTCAGACACTGAGGTCATTGTTTTGGTATTGAGGGGAGGCTTGGTCCTTTCTGTCGAGATGTGTCTGGAGGAGGAGTGGTGGTAGCTGGTGGTGGTGGTCCTATTTTTCACAAAGTAAGCGATGCATTCATTTGTGCACACAAGAAAAAAGCATCCATTCATTGACCTCTTGAGCAGATTGGAGCTGAAGCTTTAATTTCTCAGCCATCTTGAGAGAGAGCAGCCCGTGAGCAATGGGAGCATCTATCCATCTCTTCTTCAGTCTGAGCCAAGAATAGGACAGAGAAGGGCAAGAGAGGCCTGAGCTCCATATATGTGAAACAGAAGAGTTCCCTAAAGAAATCCAGCTGGACTTAGTTCCTTGGACCACTCTACTTGTTTTCTGTGATAGAGTTGTAAGATGCATAAACATTGAGACCAGATCTATACTGGGAATTCGCATAATGTGGTATTGAGCTGGATAGAAATAATCTCAGTTGCGTGCCACAGTCATCAATCAGGGGAAACTGGATCTGAAGCCTAACCCCTTGATGCTTTCCCTTTCAGGAGTGATTTTACTTAATTTCTTCTTTAGTAAAGTGGTTGAAAGATTAGTTACACCAATCATCACTGTTACCAAAAAACTAGATTCAGGCCTCAGGACAAATGTCTTGCTATAAAACAAAAGGCCTTATTAAAAACTAACTAAATTCCTAAGAAGATTTGTTATAAAAACTACGTTTATTATACCACCAAGTTGCTTTGTCAGGGAAAGCAGGATTAAGGTAGAAGGATCAACTGTGACTTTTATTTCTTTGGGTTTTTTCTTGCACTCTAAGGTGTGGTTGTTTCTGTCATCATCAGTGGTTATCTAAAAAAGCTTTGCAAAGGGAAATTTCTTAAGCTTGCTTTCTCCTGCTAAGTTACTGGTCATGGTGTGATTTTATTCGGTGAGGCTTTAAAGGCAGCTTCGACAGCAACAAAAAATGGGTATACTTGGAGTTCGCTGGGCCTAGGAGAAATACTGAGTAAGTCTAAATCTGGGCATCTTGATAATTGTCATAACATTGTTCTTTTTGTTCTCTCAGCCCCGTGCCCTCTCTGCATAGTGGTGCTGTGCGTGTGTAGCCTGCCTCAGGCTGAGTTTGAGAGTCGTCTTCTTCAGGAGCAGGATGCCACATGTGAAGGGCCAAGGGCAGCACATGGGGCACTGGCACACTTTTTTATTTCTCTGAATAGCTCCCTACACTACTTTCCAGAACAGCTGAAGATACTTTAATGTTTGGTTTGGGATTTTTTTTTTTTTTTAAGTCATCTCTCCTGGGTGCGCTTTTCAGTGTGCCTGGACCATCTTTTGTACAGAATGGAATTTTTGCTGACTGTTGTCCTGTGTATCCTACAGGCAGAATCGAGCCGTTCTCCTCCTAACTGGTTGTTCTTTTTGGCTGTGTTGCCCTTTGAATCTGGGAGAGAAAAAAAAAGCATGTTGGGATTTATTTGTCGCATATCCATCTCATTACTGCCATCTGCCAGGCAAAAAAAAAATAAATCCACCACCACTAAAAAAAAAAACAAAACCAAACCCTTACAGTTAAAATGTATTTCTTTATGACCTACAGTGTTCATAAATACAATTCTGGTATTGTCAAATGCATGGGGTGCTTTATGGGTTTATCAAAGGTCAGTGATGTTTCTTCTTGTTTCCAGTGTCTTTCAGTTCAAGTTGAGCGTGTTTTCAACAGACCAATTCTGAGTTTCTACAAGCAAGACTGAAGTTTTGAAAGTTGCCCCTGTTTTCAGTCACACAAATCTGTTAAAATTCAAACAAAAAATGGACATCCAAATGCCTTTCTGGCAGCTTTGAAAGTCTTAGCTTATGGGAGCCCTGTTGCAACTGCCAGAGTAACAGTCCATGAAACCTGTATATCAGCCAAGTGATTCAAGGAAATTATTGGTAGCCACCATTATGGTTTTGTTTTCATTGGCAAAAGCATAAATGTAGTAGCTTTGCTATCTTGCCTCAGTTTTTCATTCAGACTGCAAGTAATAAAAAGTATGAATAGTTCATTGGAAATGTGCTGCTTGCTGTAATTCCTGGAATCTTCTCTGTTTTATTTTCTTTTCTCTGTCTTATTTTATTTCTCTTTATTATATGCATAAAAATAATCAGATGATGATGTTTGGGATTTGTAAAGCTTAGACCGCTCCTTCTATTTGACAATACAAAGCTCAATCAGGGATCCTTTCCAGTTTTGATTACTTTTTAATGTAATGCCTTATAGCTTTTATCTCCCCGTTATTCCACCTATATTTGCAATTGTAAATAATGCCAAAAAATATGAAAAATAGAAATAAGTGTCCTCACTACTCTTTGTTTCTCTTATTTTTTTCTGTACCATACAATCTCCCAATGAGGTTTTAAAGCATATGTCTTTAACTGACTTCCTTTTCAATAGGAAGTGATTAAATGTTATGTTAAATGTAATTTATAGAAACAGATGGGCGATTACATGCATAATATCAGATGGTATCTTGATGTCTTCAAACTATATCCTTTCACAAATGTTTACTCACATACAAGTTATTCTGCCTTTAAGAGGCACTGATAAGTAGTACTATGTGGTGGGTTGACTCACTAACACTCTGTGTTCAAGGGCAGGCCGGATGGGGCTTTGAGCAAGCTGGTTAAGGCCAGTTAAAGACTCAGACCAGTATTCCGAGACTGAGACCAGAACAAGACCAGTTGAACTGAGTTTGTGAATAACTGTATTTCATGTTATGACAAAAAATGTAGACAGTCGTTTCCATTGGGTCTAAGGAAAACACAAATAGTTATGGTGAAAAAAGACGTGGAATATCTTCAGTATTTGGTGACTTCTATTCTGTTAGTTTATATAGCTGTACTGAAGTTAGACTACAGCTGTGTTGTCACCATATAAAAATATCAGATAATATAGATTCCTGTCTGACAAAGCTGTCAGAGTGGTCATTATAGTATGCAAATTTGGGTAGATTATCAAAGGTTACAAACTAGCATTCTGAGTCACTCAGGGCAATGTAAATATAGGCTGGAAATGGCTATTACTGGTGTTGTCTCCTTAGGTGGCCATGGAGAAACTCCCCCTTAATTCTGAAAGTTCGTCCAAGAACTGGTTGGAAAGCAAGAAGGTGCTGTTACTTGGCCGTTTATGTTGCCTCATTTTTTGCAGCCTAGAATATGAAAGACTTATGGTAAACAATAAAATATTAAAGACCTATTTGTATGTATTTAAAAATTTTGTTAAGGGGCATAATTTTCTGTCATTAATAATGCTTGTTGAGATGGGAGTTCAGATGCTAGGGGTATTGAAAACAGAGTTGAGAAGGTGACTTGGCTGTAAAGTGGGGCTCTTTTAAGTAAAGGTCCTGAGAACAAGTCATAATGTATGTTCATTTTAGGTATCTATTGAAGGGTCCCAGCTTGTTATCGCTAAACTCTATGTTAGTGTAAAACAGCTTTGTTTTACCACCATATACGAAATGTTTTTACTGACTTGTAGAGTTTAACGTCTTGGGGCCAATACAGAAAAGTGTAGATTTCTGTTGTTCACAAACAGGCTGGCTTATGCTATATATGTATATTCTTACAGTGCATTGGATCTTCAGACTGTTTGATAATGTTCAGCTCACTCATAGCAGTAGTTTGAGGACAACAGTCTCTCCATATTTCACAGGAATGGAAAAGCTGAGGTTGCACCATTGTCATTGATTAAACAGTAATACTGAAGTATGATGTCAGCTTTACATTCAGCTCAGCTGATTTCAAAATGCAAAACTTTCTGCTTGAAATTTTTTTCTTCAAGGCTAATATTTTATTTTTTTCCAGCTTTAGAAATAAATATTGTTAGGATGATCAAAGTGAATCATGCATGTTTTCCAATTCAGACAAATATTTGGGAATGCTCATCATTAAGCTATGTGTGTATTTGGTCTACTGCATTAACTTTTGAAAAATATTTTGTACAGGCATGTTTAGTCAAGAGCAACAGTGATCAAACCAGTAGTTTTACTGGTGGTGAAACTCAGTCTGGGTTAACAGCTTTATTTTGGGCTGTATTCAGTTCTTTTTTTTTTTTTTTTGCAAGGAATCTCTTTGTGGATTGTGTTGAGGTTTTAATTAAATGTAAAAATTATGATTGGTAGAATGAAATTTATCATTTAGTTTATTTTGCTTCACCTAGTACCATGTATGTTTAGCTTCAAATATTTTGAGTTTTGCATTTATTCCTTAATTTTGTCCTACAAACTGTAGCACATACTGAAAAGGTTAAAATTGAGTAATACTGTATTATTTTCAATTACCACTGTGCTTTAAATACTACTTAGATATCCTTAAGAAATTATCATATACTGTTATTAAAACTTTTTTTTTTGATGGTTGAACTGGTATTTGGGAAAAAATTCCATATGAATTACATCTCTGGCTTAAAAAATGGCAGTGCACATGAGACAAAAAGAGGAACAAAGTGATTCCCCAGGTTTGTGCTTCTATGAAAGGTGGCTTTGAAATTTGCAAGTGCTCAACTTTGCAAAAAAATGTAGACTTTGGAACTGAAAAGTGGATGATTTTTCTACAAGCTGACTATTTTTTGAAAACAAAATCACTGTAGAATTTTGTAAACATAGAAAATGCTGATTTTTTTATTTTTTATTTTTTATTTGTTACAATTGCTTTGGATAGATTCTGACTATTTATATGGTGTGAAATCAGCCATGCCATAATAAATGTGGGTTTTGTCCTGCTTATTCAGTAAAGAATCGTAATTCTTTATAGCTAGAAAGAATTAAGATTTCAGGCCTGGTTCCTGCACAGATTTACACCCTTGGACAAGTGCCTAGTTTAGCTCTCCTTGCTTCTTTTGGAACTCCTCATGCTGTGCAGGTCCTTGCAGTTCACTGCTGTGCATCAGTGAGGATGCAAGTGCTGTGGGCTTGCTGCAAATGCTAATACAGAGTCCCACTGTCTTGGTTTAATTCCTCTAAAGATGCAAATATTTTTGTTTGGTATTTTTTTCACTTGCCCCCCCCCTACAAAATTCTGACTTGATGAAGTAGCTAGAGCTTTTGATACTCGAGGGTACAAGAATAACAGAATTCTGAAGCAACAATCCAGAACTCTATTTGATTATTTCTACTCTTATATATTTTTTTAAGTGCAATTTTTTCTGCCAACCTTTAATCTTTATTGGTTTTGAAACATGCTGAGAGCTGTATGATCATATGCTTAAAGACAATATAATAATGGATTTCTTAATGGTATATCATAAGATCAGAAGATTAAATCTGGGAAGGCTGCCTCTTGTCTTTTTTTTTTTTTTTTAATTTCCATGTACCTGCTCCAAAATTTCTTATCCAAATGTTTGCGATTAAGAAGCACATCTACACATATGCACACAAAGAAAAGAAACTAAGTTCCTCCATTTCAAACCCTATTAGCTGCTGATTGAGTATGCAGAGGCACTGGTAGCGGTTGTAGGCTGCTTGTCCTCCCTTATGTCAGTCATTTAGTGGTGTCTAGTGTCTATGGAATGCTCAGTGGATGGGTTTCACAGCTGTGTGCTGACAGCAAAAGAGCATTGAGACGTGAAAGATGTATGGTTCCTTTGTCCCTGAGTCATGCAGAGGGGTCCATCCAAAGCCAAAGGATGTTTTCTGCCAAACTTGGAACTTGACTCTGAAGTTCTAAGTCTTTACCGTTATCTGCTATCAGCAAGCAGTTAAGAAGTCCTTCGCCAAAATGTGTCATCTCCAGAAATAGTTGCTCAAAATAGCAAGATATTGGCATTGATTAGATGCCACATTCATTCTTCTGGATGTCATACGATCCCCTGTTAGTGGCCTTGCAACCTCTCTTATGAACCTAGGGTTTGAGTGAAAACCTGGGATGGGAAAGAAAGCTTCCATACACTGGGTAGTCTTTCTATTTATGATTCCCGTTTCCTGAGTCTTCAGCATCTTCGGAGTCTGGAGTGATGCTCAGTGTATTCCCAACACTCTGGAGGACTTCCACACCAGCATCTCCTGTGACATCATGAAACCTACAGTATCCAGACCATGGATCCTGCCTCATACTGCACCAAATGTCTCCCTCCTTCATCTCTCTGTGCTGCACAGGGTGTCATTTTTCCCTTCCCACTTCTGTACTAGGTTTGTCCACATCCCATCTGTTGTATCCTTGCAACCCACCTACTCTTTACTCAGTTACTTTCCTAATTTGTCCTTCTTGAAATAGAAAAGGTAAAGAACTCTGCTCCAGTATATGGTTCAGTATTAGAAGTGTTAAACTATGATGTCTCTCCCAGCATCAGATTAATCTACCTGAATCACATCACCTGAGCCCTGTTTCATGCCTCTATATATCTGTTCTGTTTTTCCAACTTTTCTCATTCCCCCAGGCCCCCTTTATTTCAGTTCTCTTTCATTTTTGATCTTGCAACCTGTTTCCTTCCCTGCTCCTCAGCCTGCTTTGTGGGAGTCAGGCTGCTTCTTCCTTCATTTGGTATCATTTGACATGACTGAAAGCAAGTGAAAACAGCGTTTTATTGCATTGAAACAGAAAAAAAGAACCCAAGTGGATTGAAGTCAGGTGGTGCTCTTATCTGTCAGCCTCTTATGGATATTGTTCTTCCACCCCAGAGACGTGTTTGAAGCAGTTTGTGAGCTTCAGAGTATGGAGACACATCAGGTGGGCTGTATGTTGTAAAGATCCTGGTACTGTTTCAAGGGGCCTCTGACGTTTCAAGGGAGGTCACCAGATAATGGATGGAAGACAGACGTGGCTAGCGTAGCAGAAGCCATGTCAGGAGTACAATTTTTCATCATAAATCAACACTCTTAGAGTGGAAAAGATATAATTTCTAATGAGATAATGTTATAGCATGTGACGGTTTGGTTAGAGAAATGGTGATTTGGAAGCAGGAGGAGTGATTCTGATGTGTACTTGTAGTCTCAGGCACATCATTTTCTTTAGTATATAACAGGTGTTTCTTTAAAATATGTAACGAGCATGTGAACTTAAGACATGAAACTTTGAATTTCATGATTAACATGTGGACAAAAATGTAAATGTAGCATCTTTTTCATCTTCCTTTAAAAACTGTTAGGCAGCCTGCCAGTCCCACATTTTGAAATTGAGATTCCTTTGCCACTTTCCAAATAAGTCAAATGTGAAATTGGAAAAAGCTTTCTGTTATGTGTTCTGGTAGTTCCTCTGCTGGTTATCCTGACCGTGTGATTAATATCTATGTGATATCTATTAAATCACTATGTGGTTTTACATCATGCAGTCTTGGATAACAACTTTCAAAAGAATGCTTCATTCCTACAAGAAAATACTTGTGTGTGACTTATTGTACACTGTATCAGCGAACTTCACTCAGTTTCTTCTATCCATTCTTGACTGCAAAAACCACTGGTTGCACTAAAGAAATGGGAAGAATGCTGGATTTTGTGAAATACTGTCAGTCAGGCCAGTAAGCCCTCTTAACAGACCAGAGTGACAGACATGGCAAGTATTTGTTATTCCCTTGGGTGGTTTCTGAGCCAAAGGGGGAGAAGTGCTTTAATGTTGTTAAGGCCAAGGGAAGTCACAATGGATATGCTTGTGGTGGTGGTGAGGCACATGCTGTAGGGTCCCCATCTATCTGGCTCTTCACTGATATGGATGGGCTTAAGGGTGGGTGATGAAGCAGTTACCCCCTTCCTGGGGGTGCTGTTTTTGGAAGAGCCCTGTCATTGCATGGGGCACCCACTCGGCAGATTAGTAGCCTCACAAAGATAGTTGAGTCCACTCTTGAAGTCTGGATTCTGGGCGAAGCGGATCCTGAGTCCAAAATTTCATCAACAGGTACAAGGTCAGGCACAAGTCCCTTCCATGTGTCATGCAGAGGTTTAAGCAGTGATGGAATTACAGAGCAGTGGCCACAGGCAATACTGCAGCTGTCACACTATCTGAGTATCAGGAATTCATTAATCACAATGTTTGTCGTAATGTAATTGTCCCTGATCTGAGGATATGTGATTGCCAGTAAGATTGTCAGGATTGCCCTTTGACTCCCTGTGGAAATAGTCTTTATTTACTGTATAATTAATTGGTAAGTTAAACGGCTGAATAAAAGAAGGCCTGGCATTAAGTTTGATGCTAGTTTTCTGGCAGCCCCTCAGGGCAGCACTCTTCCTCTCAGTGTTTCCAGCATAATTAAATATCATTCATCCTTGGAAGGACTTCCCAAGTAGGAAGTAAAGAAAAGAGATCAGTGGGAGCAGGGAGGATGGAGGAGAAATTGAGAGCACAGAAGGAGATGCCTTAGCATGTGGAAAAGGGGGAGGCAGGGACAGGATAGGGACAGCATTTGTGTCCAGTGGAGATGGTCAACACAAGTCCTTTACTTGTAGCTGAGAGCAGCTGAGGATCTCGGGTGGTTCAGAAACACAACCAAGTTACTCTGCGTATTTAAGAACACCCTTTTAGCTTTCCAGTACTTTTTCTTTTTGGTAGAAATACATGCAAGTGCTGAGAAAATGTTTTAGAAGAATAGCGGACCATATTTTTCAGAAGTGGTCACTGCTTTCAAATAGCTCAATTTAAAATATATAACTTGAAATAGGGGGTTTGCAGCCATAGCTTCTGTTCATTGTATGTTTAATTTTGGATACATTTGTGGAATTTAAATCACAAGTTTATTTTGGATGAAATCCATGATATTATTACTCCCCTGCAAAAATACTGGACCAAAGTGACTTTCTAGTACCCATATGATGGCATTAGGAAAAAACTACTAGATTTTGGGTGCAATCTGCTATTTTATACTACACTAAAAGAAAGTAAAAGAGGTATTATGCTGAAAGAAGAGCATCTGATACTAATTTACAACATCTGAAGTTGTTCCAGTGGACTTTACAAGTTCTGATTATGGGGCTGTAGTTTAGGAAAGTTAAAAAGCATTTTGTAGCTTATGAAGTAAGTTAAGAACTACAGCTTTGCAGTTTTCATCAAGAATCATTGATGATAAAGAGGTAGAAATTTACTCTTAACTGAAAGCCTGTGACTAATTCAGGCTTTTTTCTCTCTCAGCAGGTATAAAAAGGAAGGCAATGGGTGGCACAGGATGTATTGAATTAAAAAGTTAAAAGTACGGAAGTGAGTGCAGAATAGGCCTTAGGGTAACAATCAGAAAGCATTCAAAGAACAAGTCTGTTGATAAGTTTCTATCTAAAAGCTAGCTAGTTTGTAGACAGATAGATTAGATAAGGGATCAAATTGAGAAGCTCATGGATTTAAACTAGAGGAGTTTCTAGCCCAAGAAGGATTGCCATTCCTTTGGGGGTCTGTTTTGCTGCTATTCTCCAAAAGTGCCTCTCATCAATTACACTAAATATTAATGGCAGAATCCAATGGCAATCTGGGCAAGGATTTGTTAATAATTTTATGGTAACTTGTATTTTCTGCAGCTTTGCTCTTGTCAGCCTTCATATATCTGTTTAAAGCACCCAATTTTTGCTGCGAGCATAAGTGCTGGCAGCTAAATTGGGGCTGACTGCTGCCACTGCTAAGGGCAGGAGGGCCACACAGCAAAATGTTGCTGCTTTTGACCTGGAAACTTGCGGAGTGCAGCCTCCCCAGGGAGCCCACCAGTGCCACAGCCCTGACATATCCGTCCCCTTGCATTGCTGCACTGGGTCTGGAGCAGGGGGCACAGAGACCCTATGCTGACTCTCGCTTTTCATACTTAGTTGCCTTCATTTCAGTGCTGTGACCGAGCATCAGCTAAATGTTGTACAATTTATTTATGGTGCTGTATGTATTCATTAGATGTGTGGGATAAAGTAGATATACAGTGAGTCCAGGGGAAAAAAAAAAATAAAAAATAAGTGAATAGGTAGCTGGAGAAACGCTGCTATTAGGCTGTCACCTGTTCTCAGCAGGGACTTTTGGATCCATGGCACAGCACACTTCAGCCAAGTGACCTAGAAAGGCTTATGCTTTATCTATCTATTGCCCGATTCTCAGGGAATAAAGTCTGGCAAGTTAATGGTCAGTGGCTGTGTGCTGACCTCTGATGGGCCTGCCCTGTTGCAAACATGTTTCTGCTCTTGCCCCACCTCTGCTAATAAAAAAAAAAAAGCTCTTAAAGTGTGCACACACAGGGAAAAAATTATTTCGCTGGGATGATTTTGATTTAAGTTAGCTTTTTTTCATATGTTTCTGTAAAGTTATGGAGGCTATTGCTGGTTTACCAGCAGGTATGTGGAGGCTGCAGTCTGCTGTGCTGACCAGGGTTATAGCTCCGATTCACTGAGGTGTCTTGTGTCTGTACTCTTCTGCTGTGACCCATAGATGCCATATGCTCTTTGGCTTATTTACTATCATATTCTGTGGATGGATTATGCCAAGTCCTGAGATCTGACTTGGTTTTTATACACTTCAAGGCTCTACTCTTCCTTCTACAGGAGCTGTTGTAATCATCTCTGTTTAAGGCTTCATTTCCAAAGCAATGCTGTAATATTTAATGCTTTGAGATTAGGCTAATTGGAATGTAGATACCTACCTTATGCAATCACTAGTCCTGAAGCACTGACAGTGAAAAAAGTAGGGAAGAAAATATTTCAGGTATCTTTGGTTGAATGTGGATTCTCCTACCTCACCACTTCTGTTGGTTTCTGAGCACAACAGCAATTCTTGGATCCTGAAACTCAGGCATGGCCCAAATTCCAGCAGGAGCCCACACTTTTCACAGAAGTGAGATATTACCAGTCATAATGACTTGATGAAGGAACTGGAGCCTACTTTGCCCCCTGCCTACCGTCTGGTGTTCTTAGAATCTCAGTGGGACCCACAGCTTTCTGAAGGCACACATATTTTTTCCAAAAAATATGATTATGTTCAAAGACAGGCAAGTGCTTTTGGCACACTATTTTCTACTGACCTGCTTTGAGTAGCAGACATGGTGTATCTTGAGCACTCCAGAGGCCCCCTGGAAGGATTTTGATGCAATTAATTAACTAAAAGGAATATCATGTTGGGTAAGGAAGAAGATGTTAAATTTTCTTTACACCTGCATCTCCTAGCTTTGTAATATGTGCAATCTGAGTATTTATTTAATGTAATTTTTCTGTGAATCTCATTTTCCAGATTTCTCCACCTGCCTCCAGAAAGTTCATAATTAAGAAACATAATGAGGCCCACGTGTTCATCAGCACTATTGGAAACACTCATAATTAATAGCAGAAGTTACTGTAAGTGAAGATGGCCACTAGTGGTAGATGAGGCATGTATATTGTCAGCAGGTTTTTGGAGATACAGTATCAATGATATAGAGTGAATCAGAATTGTTTCTGATTATTTTGAGAGGAATACATGGTAGCATTTGTAGCTAAGAGCACCAGCCAGTGAAACTCCTTGCTCTGTAAATAAAGAATATAATCAATAGTATAATACATACATGTCGTCATTTGGATGTATAGAAACACATAAATGCCTGTGGGCACATATGGAGCCGGGAGTTCTAATATTAAAGACAAACCAAAAGGCACAGAATAAGCTTTGATGTGAATCCTATGTATACTTCTTTCCTTGTATAAGCAAAATTTGGCTCATGATTTCTGATCTAACTGGTTACTGACACCTCGGTGCGGGTTTGCCTACCTCAGGCCTTCAACTCAAGCTCTTTGATTAGCTTGTGATGATATTTCTCCTCTCCCCACCCACCCTTACCTTTCTGGATATCAGCGAGGCCATAATATTTTTTCTTTTAAATTTGTTGCTTGAGTATTTTCACATTGAGAGTTTGTTTTTGTGCTACAAGAATGGATGTTTGTGCCCCCTTCATGGCTTTTTAATTACCTCCCTTGACTAGCCTAGCCTAGCCAGCTCGTTCCTAGCAGATTGGTTCCTTATCTGCCAAGAAAGAGGCAATCAAAATTATGCAGAACTTCTCTGTACAAACTGGATTAACATTATACCAAGCTTGAGCTTTTTGTTTTATGAAAGATTTACTTCCACAGCCTTTTGCTTCCTTCCCTCCTCCCACTTGCCCCCCCTTCCCAATCATTGTTTGTGGGACAGACAGGCTTGCTGGAAAAAAATAAAATATAATCCTGTCCTTCATTGCCCTCTTAAGTTAATTCTCTGTTGTCTGTGACTGACTGAGGCAAATAGTACTT
>VZTM01031707.1:923-18346 GCA_013400555.1 Jacana jacana
CAGATGTTCTGCCAGGAGGTTCTTAAGCTGCTTCCTGGGCAAATGGCTGTTGTGAGCAATGGCAGGGTAAGAAAGAAATTTAATCATCTCAGTCTTTGTAGGTACTTTTTACTCCCTGGAATTTCACTTTCAAGCTAAAGAAAATGCACTATGTTGTTTTTGCACCTACTCAGCCTGTTGTTAGAGGATGGTATGAATGTTTGACTTGGTTTTTATTTAGTTTTATTCCTAATTCATTAGCTCCGTTTCATTGAAGCTACTATATACTTACATCATTCCCACAGCTATTTAAGACTTAATCTGACAACGTGCTCTAAATAAGTTAATATTTGATGCATTATTAATGATATTTAAGAACAAATTTTCATCCCAAAGTTACCTATATTTTACACATTTGGGATAGGATAAGCTACATAAAAAAATAAATTTCATTGACTGGGATAGTTATTTCAAGCTCTAAAAACTCTTATTGTTTATAAGTATTAAATTGTGCTACAGTCTTAATTCTTAATGTTCAGATAAAAGTGTAATAGTTTTGTTGTTCCAATTTCTTGTATTTATATCCTTAAACCAATAAGCCTTGATTACAGTGTTGCCATAGATGAACTGTGACAATATTGTCACATACAATCACCAATACAATATTGGTATCAATATTTAGCACTTGTTAATGACACTCCACACCTTACACTACAAATACAATTTATACAAACTTCTCTTTGAGTTAACTCTTGTATTTTCTATGTATTGTTCCACCATTAGGAGTAAATAGAGATACCACATTGGCATCTCATTATTGGAAAATCTCTTTAAATTAAGTTCTTAATTACTCTTGTGTATCCTAAACAGCTTCTAAGACACAACTGGAATACCACTAACAAACCCACAGAAAGCATTTTGTTGAGAAGGCCATAAGAATTGGGTCGACTTCTTGTATGTTAGTCCCCTGCCCCACCACAACTAAATATGCAGTGTTATTTTGGAAACCATTGCTCATGTTTTACTTGCCTAAGAAAGCTCAAATAATGTCATATTTGGAGTTTTGAGGAAATATGCTTTGTAAAAATACTTGGATAAATTTGATAATGTATATTCATCTGTCTAAAAGCGTGTTTTGACTCTAAGGGATATCCTTAATTTCTGTCCTTGCTTTGTCAGTACTGAAGTCATGTTTTTACGAGCAATTTTTTTTCTGATTATGGCTCCTACAAAAGTAGCATGGTGTTTCATAATCACATGATGGTTTTCTCTATCTCATGCATCATTAATATTAATAAAAAACTCAAAAATTGAATTCTCTTAGATGAGGAAGCAGTTGAATTTTGAGAGAGGTGTTCAGCACTCAACTCACATCATGACATTCTGCATCCTGGAAGCCCTTCAGGCTCTTGAAGTTAACTTGGGTCAGTTTAGCCAGGTAGACTATGAGGAGGAAATCCAAACGACGTCCTCAAAGCTACTTTCTGGGGCTTCAGCACCTTTCCCCCCCTTAGACCCCCCCCCCTTTTTTTTTTTTTCCTTTGGGCACCAAAAAAATGTAGTAGTTCTGGGTTTTGTCTCTGCAAATCCTGCTTTTATTCTCCTTTGCTCTTCCTTTGTATCCATTCTACTTAATCTGGGAAGCCTTAAGAAATTAAGATGGTGTTCACAGAAGTAAGCAACTGAAGAGTGCAGTAGGCAGATAGTAAGTTGGATTTTAGTTCGAAACAACGTACCTAACGGAGTTTTTTCTTAAACTTGAATCTGTTATTTCTAAGTAGTGTACTCCTTTACATAGGCTTGGGTAATGAAAAATAGCATGGATGTTTCCATTTCAGCTGTTCCTTATGATTGATAATTAACTGTAATTACACAACTGCAAAAACCTGATCCTGCATTGTTACTATGCAGCAGTTAATAATATTGATATATATAGGACTGGGTGTTGCATATTGTGTGTTCGTTGAGAATATTAGTATATTTTTGCTTACAGTAAAAACATTATTGGCATATTCTATGCTTAATAACATTTTTTTTCTATATAAGGTACTGGGTCCTTTAGATGAAAATAACTTCTATGCAGAAGACTTCAATTTGTTGGAAAAAATAACATACAGTACCTCAGCAGAGAAGATTAAAGCAATTGTCAAAGAGATGGGGAACAGTAGTAAAAGGTAAAATTCTTGTGTATTTTGAGGCTTTATGATATACTGCCTATTTTACTGCCTGTTGCAAATCAATAATCCTTTTGCATGGGAAATATGAACAAAGGTTCATCTACATAGTCACAGTGCTCTTCATAGTATATACCCTATATGTACTTGAAGTGGTGTTGTTTGCATGCTGTGTATTTACTATCCTCTTACTTAGTGTCTGAGTACTTCTACAAAGACAGTTTTAACAGTCCCTCATTTCCTTTTTAGCATTTCCCCGACAGACTTGGTAAACTTACCTACTCAAACCCCTGCCCTATTTTCTATAAGAAACGGCACATCTGCTAAATTTTCCATCACCTTTATGCTTGACTCATTATGCTATTTCATATAGCTTCCCACTGTATGTACAGACTGTATTCGTTGGGCTTCAACTACATGTGTCACTTATCCTGCTGCTGACAGACTCTTCGGTGCCTTATGACAGGCTGAGGGAGGTAGAGTTGTTCAGCCTGGAAAAGAAAGGTTCCAGAGGAGACCTTATAATGGTTTTCCAGTACCTGAAGGGGATGTACGGGAGAGATGGATTGGATGAGGAGTAATGGTTTTTAACTGATAGAAGGGAGGTTTAGATTAGATATCAGAGAGAAATTCGTTATTGTGAGGGTGGTGAGGCACTGGGACAGGTTGCCCAGAGAAGTTGTGGATATCCTATCCCTGGGGTGTGTTCAAGGTCAGGCTGGATGGGGCTTTGAGCAACCTGATCTAGTGTGAGGTGTCCCAGCCCATGGCAGGAGGTTGGAACAAGATGATCTTTAAGGTCCCTTCCAACTTTAACTGTTCTATGATTCATTACAGTGCTGAGTCGAATAAAAGGCACCCTGTTTTAATCAAGAGACACGTACCCTTTTATCCTATGTGAGACTACTATGAGATAGCATAAGAAACCACCTGTCCAAAGGATTGTATCCTCTCCAGTGTGTCTAACTCTGTTAAATTACTCCAAATACTTTATCTACTCTCACTGTACTTACATCCAAGAGACAAATACAGCTAACTATAAACAATTCCTAATAGCTTTTGTTTACTTAAGAGAAATTATAAAGAATAATGGCAAGCTCAGTAAAGTCCAGTGCATCTTAAAACCACAGTAATTTCTGAGTATTGCTATGTGAGGTAAGACAGCTCATTGTCTTTGGGAATTGTTTAAAAAGATAAGTTCTAGCCATCTTTTAATCTAAGGACCCAGGAGAAGAGACCAACCCCTGCCTCTCTACAACCTCCTTTAAGGTAGTCATGGGAAGCAAGATGGTCTCCCCTCAGTCACCTTTTCTCCAGGCTGAACAACCCCAGCTCCCTCTGCCTTTCCTCATAAGGCTTACTCTTCAGACCCCTCACCAGCTTTGTTGCCCTTCTCTGCACCCACTCCAGCACCTTGATGTCTTTTTTGTGGTAAGGAGCCCAAAACTGTACACTGTACCCCCCTGGTGAGGTGGGGCCTCACCAGGGCCACACAGAGGGGGACAATCATGTCCCAAGTCCTACTCACCGCCCTGTTCCTGATACAGGCCAGGATGCTGATGCCTTTCTTGGTCACCTGGGCACACTGCTGGCTCATGTTTAGCCGACAGTTGACTAACACCCCAGGTCCTTTTCTGCCAGGCAGCTCTCCAGCCACTCTTCTCCAAGCCTATACTGTGGTATGGGGTTGTTGTGACCCAAAGGGTAGAACTATCAAGGAGATCGTAGCGAGTGGCAAAACATATTTAATCAAATATTAAGACTTAGTGGCAGTGAAATAGAACTACTAAGGTTTCTAAACAAATTCTAGTAAGAAATACCAAAAAATTAAAAAATATGGCCAAGTAAACTTGAAACTTCATTTATGTCTGTTCCTAGATGTTGTCACAAACGGAAAAAATTGCAAAAAAAGATGAATAAAGAGCTATAAAAGTCAGCAGATTGTACCATGCAAACAGTGAGGGTGAATGGCAGTTCTACTACAACTTGAACACTTAAAATTAAGAAGAGTGCAGTTCACAAGCTCCAAGGCAGTAGTGGTTCTTGGGCATTGTCAAGCTGATGGTTTTACTCAAAGCTACAGTTCTCCATCATTGTTTTACAGAATCCAGGTTTGGTTGGTGGGGTTTTTGAATGTCCCTAATGCAGACAGACATAAATTTAAAATAGGAATGTTCAACTCATTTTTCTAATGAAAACCACATTATGTTTGCCTTGTTTAATATAGTGGCAGTGATTTGATTATGAAAATAGATGCCCTGCTGTCATCTTTGCCTAAAACAGAGATGAGACAAGATGCTGAATTACTCAAAGAGCAGCACAGGTAAGTTCTGTCTCTCATGGTAATGTACTTACAGTACTTTCATGTTAAAATTAGAATATATGGTTGGTTACATAAGGTCTTTGGGAACTTGAGTAAGCATTCCAGTTTTAAAAGAAGCTGTATAAACAACCTGTTCATCTGCCCTGGTGTAATGCATCTTTGCCTCTTTCTTAATAAATTAATTACTAACACCTAATGATTTTCCAGCCTTATATTTTGCTGAAGAAAAAGTCATTACAATTGCTGTGAATAGTAAGTGGTGACCTGGAGTTAGAAAACTTGGATTCTATACATTTACTAAAATGTTAGAATTATATTCACGGATTAGAGCTAAAAGAAGTCTCCACTGATTTTCATTAATGTGGAAGGCTGTAGCACAGCTTTTTATGTTTGTGAATCTTGAGTACTATTGTCAAGGCTTATTCCTGTGTAACAGTTTGTGGCGTAGCAGCGTCATTCTTGGCCACAGCTACTACCCCTAGCTTACATTCAAATGCCAGTTCATTGGGCATCTAGTTCCTTAAGAAAAACTGAACAGATCAGCTAACAGATTTATCCTTGGACAGCTCATACCAGTGTCATGAGTGTACTTGTATGTTGGCTCCTTGTGTTTCTGTTCCTGGATTTAGAAAGTGAATATGCCCTAAGCATCATCTTTTGTTGTCTTTGTTAATGAACGAGACCTAAAATACCAAGATGTGCACCTGTGAATCTTTTCCTCTGTGCAGTGCAATACTAATGGCAGCTTTTCATTAGTTTAACCTTAGTTCAGGTGAGCTTACTGGAGCAGACAGGTGCATTTTTTTAAAAGGGCCCATAACAGAAGAACCATGGTCAAAATAAGAACTCTTGTAATGCTATTTCCAAATCCAAATGGTCTTTGTTGGTGAAGGTGCTCTAGTGTGCTCTAGTGTGCTGTGCTGGCCCTATTGTTGAAAATACAACGTGTGCAATCAGAAGTAGCTAACACCTTGGCCAAAGTTCCATTAATAACAGTCAGTACTATGTTGGTATCATATTGATGATACTACCATACTGGAAGGAGTTTGCTCACTATTGGTACTCACTCACATTTCTGGGAAATATTTTTTTTGGTGAAAAGCAAATTCACANCCCCTCAGTCACCTTTTCTCCAGGCTGAACAACCCCAGCTCCCTCTGCCTTTCCTCATAAGGCTTACTCTTCAGACCCCTCACCAGCTTTGTTGCCCTTCTCTGCACCCACTCCAGCACCTTGATGTCTTTTTTGTGGTAAGGAGCCCAAAACTATACACTGTACCCCACTGGTGAGGTGGGGCCTCACCAGTGCCACACAGAGGGGGACAATCATGTCCCAAGTCCTACTCACCGCCCTGTTCCTGATACAGGCCAGGATGCTGATGCCTTTCTTGGTCACCTGGGCACACTGCTGGCTCATGTTTAGCCGACAGTTGACTAACACCCCAGGTCCTTTTCTGCCAGGCAGCTCTCCAGCCACTCTTCTCCAAGCCTATACTGTGGTATGGGGTTGTTGTGACCCAAAGGGTAGAACTATCAAGGAGATCGTAGCGAGTGGCAAAACATATTTAATCAAATATTAAGACTTAGTGGCAGTGAAATAGAACTACTAAGGTTTCTAAACAAATTCTAGTAAGAAATACCAAAAAATTAAAAAATATGGCCAAGTAAACTTGAAACTTCATTTATGTCTGTTCCTAGATGTTGTCACAAAGGGAAAAAATTGCAAAAAAAGAGGAATAAAGAGCTCTAAAAGTCAGCAGATTGTACCATGCAAACAGTGAGGGTGAATGGCAGTTCTACTACAACTTGAACACTTAAAATTAAGAAGAGTGCAGTTCACAAGCTCCAAGGCAGTAGTGGTTCTTGGGCATTGTCAAGCTGATGGTTTTACTCAAAGCTACAGTTCTCCATCATTGTTTTACAGAATCCAGGTTTGGTTGGTGGGGTTTTTGAATGTCCCTAATGCAGACAGACATAAATTTAAAATAGGAATGTTCAACTCATTTTTCTAATGAAAACCACATTATGTTTGCCTTGTTTAATATAGTGGCAGTGATTTGATTATGAAAATAGATGCCCTGCTGTCATCTTTGCCTAAAACAGAGATGAGACAAGATGCTGAATTACTCAAAGAGCAGCACAGGTAAGTTCTGTCTCTCATGGTAATGTACTTACAGTACTTTCATGTTAAAATTAGAATATATGGTTGGTTACATAAGGTCTTTGGGAACTTGAGTAAGCATTCCAGTTTTAAAAGAAGCTGTATAAACAACCTGTTCATCTGCCCTGGTGTAATGCATCTTTGCCTCTTTCTTAATAAATTAATTACTAACACCTAATGATTTTCCAGCCTTATATTTTGCTGAAGAAAAAGTCATTACAGTTGCTGTGAATAGTAAGTGGTGACCTGGAGTTAGAAAACTTGGATTCTATACATTTACTAAAATGTTAGAATTATATTCACGGATTAGAGCTAAAAGAAGTCTCCACTGATTTTCATTAATGTGGAAGGCTGTAGCACAGCTTTTTATGTTTGTGAATCTTGAGTACTATTGTCAAGGCTTATTCCTGTGTAACAGTTTGTGGCGTAGCAGCGTCATTCTTGGCCACAGCTACTACCCCTAGCTTACATTCAAATGCCAGTTCATTGGGCATCTAGTTCCTTAAGAAAAACTGAACAGATCAGCTAACAGATTTATCCTTGGACAGCTCATACCAGTGTCATGAGTGTACTTGTATGTTGGCTCCTTGTGTTTCTGTTCCTGGATTTAGAAAGTGAATATGCCCTAAGCATCATCTTTTGTTGTCTCTGTTAATGAACGAGACCTAAAATACCAAGATGTGCACCTGTGAATCTTTTCCTCTGTGCAGTGCAATACTAATGGCAGCTTTTCATTAGTTTAACCTTAGTTCAGGTGAGCTTACTGGAGCAGACAGGTGCATTTTTTTAAAAGGGCCCATAACAGAAGAACCATGGTCAAAATAAGAACTCTTGTAATGCTGTTTCCAAATCCAAATGGTCTTTGTTGGTGAAGGTGCTCTAGTGTGCTCTAGTGTGCTGTGCTGGCCCTATTGTTGAAAATACAACGTGTGCAATCAGAAGTAGCTAACACCTTGGCCAAAGTTCCATTAAGAACAGTACTATGTTGGTACCATATTGATGTTACTACCATACTGGAAGGAGTTTGCTCACTATTGGTACTCACATTTCTGGGAAATATTTTTTTTTTTGTGAAAAACAAATTCACATAGTCCATTTTGTGAGCTTTGGTTTTGGTTTTGTTTTATTAAGTTAGGTTTACTATTATTTCATTCCTGTAGATCCAGACTACTTTTAACTGGGATCTCCTTGACTTAGTCTAATCAAGTTTATCAATTGCTTTCATTATAACTTTCCAAAATGCATAAAGCTAATCCAGCCCATCAAGTTTCACACTTCTCAGTTGCCATTTTTTCCCACTGTTCTTGAAAACTTGTCACATCTGGCACTTGTCAAATGTAAGGATTCTAGGTATTGGTGAAGGGAACTGTAGACCAGTGGCAAAAGTCCATTTTAAATATTTTGCTGTGTGTTTTCTGTTACTTTATTAATTTCATTATGGGGCATGTATTTAATCAATAACCAGGATGGAACTATGTAGCGTAATGCTAGATTTTTCATTGCTGTTCACATTTAGCTTTCCTAGTGATATTACAGGGAGCAATAATGATTACTACTTGAAATGAGGGGAATGTGTTCATGAGCAATAAAACCTAAAGTGTCTCTGATGTTACATATTCATACCTAAAAATGTTTGTTATTTATTATTTTTAACAGCGTAGTAAAAGTTGATCCCCCACAGAATGAACCATTCTATGATGTTGTTGCTATTGTGGATCCATTGACAAGAGAAGCACAGAAGATGACTCATTTGTTGATTGTAAGATGATGGTCATTTCTTTTAACTTGAATATTTGTAGTTTAATTTTTATTAAACTTTTTTTTTTAATTTCCATGTACAGTGTGGTAAAGGGGTAAACAAAATTCAGTTATTTTAAAAAATATATATTTAGTTATTTAATGTTGTATTAAAAAGTTGGGGAAGATCAAATTCATCATTGTAACTGTTATTTGCAATTAAAATTCAGATTTCCCATGAACCAGTCCTCTTAAAAGTGAGTCCATAAATGCTCTTTATAGTCAATAGAAAGAAAGAAGGAGACAGTCTGTGTAATATAGATGGAAAGGATCTCCCATCGCAAAAATCTTAAGAGGCATATGCTTCTTTGCATTAAACCAAATCACCTTAGTTTTCCCAGGTACCTAAATGAAGTGGTCTAAATCTGACCCATAATATCATCATAAGGAGATTGGACTATAAACCTTTCAGCTCTTGGAAGGGTATTTCTCAGTTGATTAATGCTACCAAGTGTATCTAGAAGTCTTCCATTGGGTGTAGCTATTGATCATCTAAAGAGAAACTGTCCTAAAACCGTAGCTCCTAAAATGATTTTCTTTTTTCACTGGCTTCAGGATATGACTCTACCTCAGGTTCCTTTATAGTTTCCCATAAAAATGTAAATTTTGTCTTCTCTTTATGGTCTGTTACAATTCTGAAGCCAGTAACATGATTTTTGCTGCATCCTGTTTTATGTTTTTCTCTGCAGTAATTATGAAAGTTTTGTAAATTCTTACATTGCTTTTTCCCCTCCCACTTTCGTAGCCTTTTTAGCTTCTGTTGAAGCATCCACTCACACTTGATACATAATATTGAAGCAAAGTAAAACATTTTTAAAATTAATAAAAATTGTGATATTTCAAGGCTCCGAAATACCAGCTTTTCTCTAGAACCAGATCTTTCATTTCACCATAATCAGTTAAGATGAAAGCTCGATATTACCAAATGAAAATAATTTCATTTTGGAATTGATTGGAAACTCTCCATTCAGCCAGAAGTTCATATTATGGTAAGTTGCATCAAGGACCCTGCAGCTCAGATGGGAAGCCTCCCTTCCTCCTAGTGCAAGAGGCTCCCTAATGAGCAGTGTCTTCCCTAAGGCATGCCTAGGCAGATGACTCCCCTGCTGCACCAAACTCTTCAGCCATCACAGATCCTACTTGATTCATGGGAGCTATGGCTTTATTCAAGAATCCAGCTCTCAGGAGAGAATAACGAAATGCTGTTAAAACTAAACAAACCAGAAATATTTTAATATAGGTAAAATTTATTTTTTATTTTTTAATTTTTTTTTTAATTAAAAATAAAATAACCTGATAATGAAAAAAAAAAATTATCTAATTATCTGGAAAGCTACCACCTCCTGCCTAGACAGAGTGTGCATATTTGTATGTACAGCAAGGCCCAAACTCAAAGTTCCTAAATGGATGCCTTTCTGATTATCCTCCTATAGAGAGGTTACTTAAATACTGTAATTTTTAAGCACTGGAATATATTTAAGGGATTTTTTTTTTCCCCCAATCCATAATTGGGTTAGTGTCCAGTATATTGGGATGGTAGGTCTTCATAGTGCAAAATCTGTATAGTAACTACCACAGCAAAGCACATGGTTCTTGCACTGAATATGTCCACATTGTGATTTTCTTTTTACCCTAGCGAAAGCATGCTACTAGATTACATTGTATCACTTAATAGTCACTTTAAAGAAATATTCTGGTTTGTTTGGGTTTTTTTAATATAGACAAAAAGATACTAACATTAAATGGAATTTAAATTGAGAAGCTGTAAACAGCTATAGGTAAACAGTAATCTAAACTTTACTGCTTACTCTGAGACAGTGGAAATTTAAGGACAGAGGCAAGGTATGAGTCCCAGCGTGAATGAGAGCAGAACCACGGCTTTTAGCTGTTTTAAAAATATGTACTGGATTGTATCATAAGAACTGCTGTATTTCTTCTCTTGAGGGAGACAGGTAGAACTTCCCATGTAACTTATGTTTCCCCTTTTTTCAAAAAGTTTTATTGTAAACTTTGGCATTGAATATTTGCAGACAAGATGCCAGTCACTGGCTACAGTAGTTCTTTAAGCGTTAGCCATAATTTGGGTTGGACCACATGAGTTCCCAACAGAATACATGGAATGGCTAACTAGTCCTAAGAGTTATGAAGGTGTGCCCTGAGGTGATGGGGGGAGGAAAGAAAGTAGAAATTCCCTCCTCTAAAAATGAGGACAAAATTGAAGAAGGTGGAGGTTTTTTCTGATGGTTCACCAAAACCAGGTGAAAAAATACTATAAGTGGTGCCAGTGAACAAGCTACATGTCTGGTAGCTTAAGTGCTTTACTCCAGCTTTACTCCTAATTCTTGGGATCATCTACTTTTTCTCCCTTGTTCCAATAACTGTCAATTAACTCAAATATGGGAAGAAAATCAAACCTTTTTTCCTGTCAGTTATCTTCTGCCTTTTTTAGTTGTTCTTACCATCTTCAGGGATAAACTTTTATTCCACTCCTGTAGTGACAGGAATAGCTGGAGGACCTCCTTTTGATAACCTAGTCTGTTTTCCTGTGTAACATGGCTCATAGGACTTCTTTTTATCAATATTTGAAGTAAAGATCTTTATTTCTTTCCTTTTTTTTTTTTTAAATCTTAAACTTATTTAACGATTATCAAGTGGTTGAGTACAGATCACCATTCCTACTGAGTTTTTCCAGTGGCTAATTAATGTGACAGTTAAACTCAGACTTGGAAGTGCAGATTTTTATTTAGCTCCATGCTGTAAGCATTCATCTGCTCATCACTCTGCCAGTTCTGTTGAAGAGTCTATTGTAGGAGTTTGTTTTCAGTGAGGACGCTTCATGTTATGGTGATGTTCACAAACAATTTCAAGTGATTGGTTGAATAGTCATGGTTTAGTGAGTTACTGCTTTTCAGATGAGTTGTGTTATTGTACAGTAAATGTTTTGCAAAGTACTGCACATGCAAAATAAAGCTTGCTCTTAAATAATTTTCAATCTTAGTAAACTGAAGTAATTCACTTATTTTTTTACAGCTAAATTTCCGTGCCCTTCTTTGGATTTTCTGATTTGAAGTAACTGAACTCTTCAAATACCCTGTTATAAAAGAGGCTTCCCAGTCTTGTAACTGTTTTCATGTGTTGACTTAAATGTCCTGGCTTTTAGTGTCCTCATAATCCCTAAATAACAACCAACTTCAGTAGTACATAAGTTGTATTGTTGAAATACACAGTGATAATGCTGTCCTGTTTTATTTGTTATTTCCTATTTCCATTCCTTTGAAATGTTAATTAAGAATGGCATTATTCTTTGGCTACAATACGATATTATATTTCATGGTCAGCTGATGAACTAAGATTCATGGGACATGGACCTGTTGGAATGGGTCCAGCAGAGGGCCACAAAGGCGATTGGAGGGGGCTGGAGCATCTCTTCTACGAGGACAGGCTGAGAGAGTTGGGGCTGTTCAGCCTGGTGAAGAGAAGGTTCCAGGGAGACCTTATAGCAGCCTTCCAGTACCTGAAGGGAGCCTGCAGGAGAGATGGGGAGGGACTCTTTGTCAGGTAGTGTAGTGACAGGGTGAGGGGTAATGGTTTTAAATTGAAAGAGGGGAGATTTAGACTAGATACTAGACAGACATTCTTTACCGTGAGGTTGGTGAGGAACTGGAACAGGTTGCCCAGGGAAGTTGTGGCTGCCCCATCCCTGGGGCCAGACTGGATGGGGCTTTGAGCAACCTGGTCTAGTGGGAGTTGTCTCTGCCCATCGCAGGGGAGATAGAACTAGGTGATCTTTAAGGTCCCTTCCAACTCTATGATTCTAAGATGATACCATAGTCTTTTTCAAGATGATTTCATTGTACACACAGCAACCTATCAATGCAGACTGCTGAAATATCCTTACTAATGGCATGAGGTTTTTGTCTTAATTGAAGATGCAGTCCAATACAGGTTCACATCATTTTGGATGTGATATCTTAATTTGAAAAGTTGTTTTCTTTAATGTTGAATATTCTGAGTTTAGTGGATGAGACCAGCTAGCACTCATTGCAAATGTTCTTTATTTTGAGCGATAGGTGGATTCTTGAGTGATTTCAAACCCTATTCTAATTCTGGTGGTATTCAGCCCATGTCACATAGTACTTTCCCTTCTTATGCTTCCAGTGCTTTTGGGTTCTCGTTTCCTTCCTCTTCACTTGTTTAACCCTTATGGCATTCCTTAGTCTGTCTTCTTTGTTCCATAGTTTTTCAGTGATGGTATTCAAGTGACACAAAGGATGAGAATGAGAAGTGAGGAGCAGAACAGGTCCCTAGGACTATATAAAGTTGTAGCGCTATAGTAAAGAATATGGGTAGCTGTGGGTTGAACGGGGGAAAGAAAAAAATGGCTATAATAAGAGAGATTTAAGGATGACCATTGTCTTGCTTTGTTCCCAATTTACTTGCTACTATAGTGATTTTAGCTTTAGCAGTAGTGGTATTTTAACTTAGCTTTAATGTCTTGTTTACTTTTCTAATAACATCCATAAAGGTAGACACAGATGCTTTATGCTTTCAAATATGCACTTTGGATCAGAAAACACAGAAATGAAAATAGCTTGGTAAAGGTTTTTAAGAGTGCTTTAGAGAAACGTATAACTTTGTTAACTTTAAACAAAATAGATTGCTCACAACAATAAGAAAAAAATACAGTCCTAATACTGTTTTCTATATAACAGTATCCAGAAAGTTAGGATTTTAGGAATGAGTAGATGAGAAACTGAGAAAGAAGTAGAAATATTTTCAGTTACTGGAATATTTTTAAAGGTGATTGAGTAGTTCAACACATCATTAATCTATTGTCGACATTTAAAATTATTAAGTAATTAACTATTAAAATTAAATTCTAATTTAAAATTAATACTAAAATCTCCAAGTTTGACTATTCAACAATTTACTGTATGCAACTGAAAGTCTTTTTTTTTTTTTTTTTGAAGATTCATTATTGAATAAAAAGCCTGTGTTGTACTTACAGACTCTCTTCTGCCTTAAAATCTTCTAGAGAACACAATAAAAGAAAGGTGATAATGTAATTTATTCAAGCATTGGCAAAGGAGGATAGCTGCTCTTTAAAAGAACTGCCTCACTAGGGGAAAACATTAACATTTTGACTATCAAGAATATCATATGCTAACTCATGCAGTTTTAGAAAAGGTCAGATCTTTATTTGGAATATCTGACATCTCTTAATATACCGATAAATTTAGAACTTTAAAATGTTTGAGATTTCTACTGAAGCTTGAGAAGTGATAGGATGTTGCAAGGATAAGTTAGGCTTATTTTCAAAGTTTGGTGATTGCCAAGAACCACTTTTTACAGAAGTTTGGGGTTTTTTCCTGTAGGTACTCAAAGACATTATCAATGTGAAACTCCGGTTGTTTTTGAACTGCAGATCTAAGCTGTCAGAAGTGCCACTGAAGAGGTAAGTAGGTCATATACTTGGAAGGAAAGCTATAGTCTCACTTATTTTGGAAAAAGAACCTTAACAGTGTATATTCCTTTAAAAAAATAAACAGTGGTATATGTTTCTGGAATCTTTTGTTGCATTGGTTTTGTTGAATTTTACCTAAGCAGTTTGCACTTGTCTAGAGAAAATTCTAGTGCCGAGGTGTCAAGGAATCACAGGGAAGGGATCTACTCCATCAAATGCCCCTCTCATAAACAATCCTTAGCAAAATCAGCAGAGTCTTTCATGCCTGTGAAAACTCCCAGGAGATTTTCTGCTGTCGTGGTTTTGACCAATTGGACAGATGATGACCCCTCCTCCCCCCCCACTAAGGAAAAGAGAGGAGAGGAAAGGATTAAGAAATTCAGGAGTTTAGATAAAAACTAAACTACTTTAATGAAATATCAATAACAATAATATAATAAACAATAAAAAGAAAAATTAAAAAGAATATAAAAGAAAGGATAAAGAAAAGAAAAAAAAGTATACAGTCTATACAAAACCGTATCAGGCTCCCAGGATGACGATCACGTCACCAGCAACACCAGTGAACGTCCCAGCCTGGACTCGGTGACCGGCAGGAGCTGGATTCCGGATCAGGATCAAAGGCAGACGAACAGACAGGGTCCTCCTCAGACGTCGGCCATTGAAGGAAAAAAAAACTAACAACCCCTTGATCCCTCAGCTTTTTTTACTGAGCATGATGCGGATGGGATGGAATACCCCAATTGGCCAGTTTTAGGTCACCTGACAAAATTACCTGACCTTGGTTGTTCTAGCAGTAAGTATAAGCAAGGGCCTCTCTGCACCATCCCTTGGTATAATCAGGTCTTATCACTGTGAGACGAAACACTCTCTGAACAATGTGCTGTTAGTTTCAGACTTTAGTTAGTTAGAAGAGGCCCAGCTAAAAAAGTAAAACTACTGAACAGAAAATTGGTTTGTTTTGCCTCAAACCAGGACATCTGCCTAAGTTGGTCACTTCTTACAGCCCACTCTGTGTGTAATGAATTTTACAGATAAAGTACACTTAAAAGTATAATTCATCTGAGTAAACGTTCAGTCTGCATTTGAGATTCATTCTAATTCATTCAGAATATTATGCCCTGAAAGTATCTGCCTTAGACTGAAACTTCTTTTAACTGCCTGGGAAGGCTAGGGTTCGCTAGACTGGTTATAAACGTTTGCACTAAAATGATTTCCCCAGAGAGGATTCCTTTCCCTCTAAGAGAAATGTTTAAACACTGCCATCACTTCAGCAGATTTTTACCTACTGTCCTATTATAAGAGGGGCTGCTGGTAGTGCCTGCCCTTTAACCACCAGACTAGAGAATTAACCACATCTTCACAAGACAGAAGTCCTTAATTTCTCCTCAGTTTCAGAAGAATTGAACTCATGCCTTCTATACCACAAGATGGTGTTTTAATCATCAGTCTTCTGAGTATCTTGGTTGAACGTTGTCATGATCGCTTTTGCAGCTAAGCTTTAGTGCTTGGTTCTTTCCCTGTGCTTGGGAGAGGTGAGAGGAAGGAGGTGTTCTGGCGTCTGCCCTGCAGAAAGGTTGTCTCTTCCTTGCAGCTGTGGGTTTAATATGAAAGGCATTCATTTGCCAGCCCAAATACTGTGTGGGAAAAGTGTATTCCTACTGATGTTCTTACCTTCTGAATTCTGTTACTAATTACATGTCCTTTATTTTTCCATCCCCTGTATGAAGCAGTAGTTGCTTGCTGCTTTCACAGAGGAATGAAGAAAATAATCATTTTGCTGCTGCAAGGAACTTTTACTTGTGGAATAAATGGGGGTAGGAGCTGGAGAGGAATAGAGGGGACCCCTTCTTTCCTCTGCCCTCTGTCTTTGCTGCTGCTAGTGTCAGGAGTTGTTCCCAAAGGCTCTTTTCTTCCATCAGAGAAAGTCCCTCTGCTTAGTTTAATGAGACAGTTCACAGTCAAAGTGCTGAGATCCACCTCTTGGGTATTCACCTTCACAACTGCTTAGAATGTTAATAGGAACTAGACACCTTCACAGCAAAAAAAATTATCAAAAGCAAATACATCTATGTTCATCTACCAGCCACTTGGTAAGCTACAGCATGTCACATGGCCTGACTTATTCCAAAAGAGTAGGGAGCTACTGTGCCTCCAAACGTCATTAACTTGGTAAACATTTACTCTATTTTGGTATTTTAGAAGAACTTCATGCTTGGGACTTCATGCTTCTGTAAATGTACGTTTTTTCTTAAACATTTCTTTTTTTTCAACAGCTTCTATCGTTTTGTTCTGGAACCAGAATTAACTTACGGGATCAACAAGCGCCTTCCTTCTGAACCAACGGCAAAATTCCTAGAATTGCCAGAATCGCCCCTTTTAACTCTAAACATGATCACTCCTGAGAGCTGGTTGGTTGAAGCAGTAAACAGTTCCTGTGATCTCGATAACATTCATTTACAGGATGTAAGTAATAGTTTGTAAATGTTATAAAACTTGTGTTGGACCGTCCACCTCAAGAGGGAAATGCAAATATTGTGAGATTTTTTTTGTCGGTTTTCCAGAAATGTTTTCTGTGGTAATTGGCTTTTTACGCCAGTATTTTACTATTTTTATTTTCATCACCTTAAGCAAATCTTAAAGCAATGAAACAGAAAATATCAGAATACAGACTTCAAGTAAAAGCAATTTATCTGCTATGTTGAGCTTTATCATGTTGAATATGTGTCTGTTATTCATATATATATTAAAATACACTTGACCCTGTTTTATTTCACAATTTTAAAATTATTTTTAATCCCTCAGCTTCAAGGTCTCTAGATTTGTTTCATTGACAAAGCTTATACAAAATATTGATGGTGTTTGATAGACCCGAGTTGTGTATTTGGAAGGTGTATTGTGAAAATGAAGGTCGGGGCTTACCTTACCAAAGCTGAGGTGCTTCAGCTTCCTCAATGGTCAGTGGAGAGAGAGAAGGTCCACCCAGACAGTGATTTATCCTCTTTCTCTTGGATACCCATTTTAAAATTGAGTGAAGTTCCTTCTGGAAGGGCCTTTCTCTTTTGTTTGACAGTTGAATTTGTTTGAGGTAAATCCCACACATCGTATTTGTCATTGCAATATGTTACTTTTCCGTCACAGTTAAATGACATAATTTGTTGATTAAATGTGCCTTCCACAGGTAACAGGGACAGTTATAGCAGAATATGAGCTGGAATATATACTGCTTGAAGGGCATTGCTTTGATGTGACAACTGGACAACCTCCTCGAGGGTTACAGTTCACTCTGGGCACAAAGAATAATCCTGTCGTGGTTGATACTATCGTGATGGCCAACCTGGTGAGTGTTAAGTACAGAAATAGGCCTTACAATTGCACATTCTCCGTGAGAATTCGTTGTGAGCTTCTTGTTCTTTAAATCTAGTTCTCTGTGTTGCAAACTTAGCAATACTAAAATTAACAGGAGTATCCTGGAGCTAAGACCATCTACAAAAGATGTGCATCTCTGGTTTGCTGAGCTTTCCCC
>VZTM01031707.1:18361-62526 GCA_013400555.1 Jacana jacana
TTGCTGAGCTTTCCCCCACTCCTCTTCTGATCCGATAAAGGTTTGGATATAGCCTAATTTTAGATTCTTACCTGAAATACCTAAACTGGGAGCCTAATTGCCTTAAGTAGATGGTTGGAGGGAGTTATATTCAGATGGAGATTCCACTGACAAATGCAAGGCATGAATCATAATGATTAAAATAACCACTTTTGTTACGCAATGACCCATGCAAAAGAAGGCTCCTATTTTAGGTGCTTTAGCCAAATGCTTAAAGCCTATGTGTGACAAACCCACACCTGAGAAGTATTCTGGTCATCTGAAGTAGCTATTTTTTCTTTTGGCATTCTGTAGAGCGTAAGATCTTCCAATTTCCAAAATGAAAGATTTATTTTCTATTGGCTGGGGTAATTTGATAAGGAAGGATTTTGATGAGTAAGATCTGTTGCCTATCTGCTATTCTCTGTTCTCTGTATAGCAAGGAATAAAATGCTTAATAAACTGCTAATCTTTAATTTCTAGCCAAGTACCAAACACAGTCTCAATAGGAGATGTTCTACATGATGCAATTGTTAATGATTCTTCACATTCCAAAGCTTGCTTCATCAGGCTTTCACGTAGTGATAGCTGTATTCAGGCTTCCTAAATGGGGAAGGAGCTGTGTTGACTTGGAAAACTGTGCCAGACAAAAAAGGGTCAGTTTAATAGTTTATTTCTTTCTTACTCATTGGCTTGCAGCTCTAGGTGGAGATTTGGTATACAATTCAAATTAGGCTAAAACCAGATGGAATGCTGAAAGGCATTAATAAAACATACAGGAAAGGTGATGCTTGATGGAATCACTGCCGTATTACGTGCAGGGCTAATTTAGCCACAGGTAACGGTTACTAACATTGGCTGCAGTACCAAATGTTGGATAATTTCCTTTTTTCTCCTTAGGGGTATTTTCAGCTGAAAGCAAATCCGGGTGCTTGGACGCTGAGGTTGCGTAAAGGAAGATCTGAAGAGATCTATCAGGTTTTTTCGTAAGTATTCATCCATCTTCTGGGCACTTATTATAAATGAATCTGAAAGTGCAATGTATTGTGAAAGGATCTGACACTACTAAAGGAAAATAAGCAAAAATAACATGAAAAAAATTAACAAGAAGAAAACGATGATATAAAGTTATAAAGCGATACCTTGTTTCCTGATTAGTGTAACTTGTTGTTTGATTGCTGCATGTGTTCTGAAGGTTGGATATGTTCTTCCACTTAGGTTTACATATAGTAAACCTGAGCTGCTCAACTAGACTCGATGCTAGCAAAGTCTCTTACTCTACAGCCACACAACTACCAGACACTTGCCCTGTCAGTTCCAAGCGTGGTTAGCGTTATTGTGCAACTGCTTGCACCAAGTTCTGTAGAAATGTCACTGCAGGCTTTGTTGATTAATATTTGGGCATTCCCAACATGCTTAACATGTGATTCCAAGAATATCTCTGCTGGAGCAGTGCTGGCTCTCCAGAAGTGTCTTGATCAGCTGGAGGAAGCGCCATGAATTTCTATCTCAGTTTTCTTTTTGAGCTCTGATGGTGCCTCTGAATGCAGTGGTGTTGGTGGTTGGCAGCCGTCTTTAACAGGAGCATTATATTCATTTCAGGTCCAGGCTTTTTTCTTCAATTAGTTCTGAGTGTTTCTTAGTCATTTAAGTCATCTAAATCACTGTGATTACACCTTCACCTTAGGGTGTAGAAGCACCCTTCAGTTCTGCACCTGGGCTGCATGTTTACTGCTCCACGTTTCCCTATCTTGGGAGAAATCCCTGTGCATGGAAAGAAGTCACTGGTTTTCAGTTGCCACCTATATGGTGTATAGATCTGCAATTTCCATGGTCAGTTTGCAAATGAGGAACATACGCTAGCCATCATTCCCACTATTCCTTGGAAGAATCATCTTTTTCCTCCTGTTTTATGTAACAGCATAGATCTTTAGCATAGCATTGCTCTTCTTGCAGCTTTGGATCCCACTCCTTCTAGAGGAACAGTATTGTTTCATTTCAGCTTCAGTTATTCCTTTGTTCCTCTGCCTTGTAATTCTGTGGGCTGAAACAAATCTATTTCTTATAAAATATTTATTCTTACTTGGGGTTCTGGAACATACAGTTCCATATGAAGTTTAGTCATCAGCTACTATTAAAAAATTAAACAATAGATTAACATCTTTGCTCTTTTGAATACTTAGTTAATGGTTCAATTTTGGTGTTACAGGAAGAAATGGTAACAGGATTTTAGGTTCATTCTATTTGTTTGTGATGTTCCATTTATTTTTTTCCAGAAACCACTCACAATCTGTTGAAAAAGCAGAAAATTGTAGTCTTTATCTTAAGGAGTTCACTTCATCTCCAGCAACTGTAGTTATTTAACTTAACGTTCAATTCTTAAGATATATAAAGTGATTTATGAAATATATCATGATTTAAAAAAATAATATAATGAGCTGTAGTTCCATTAAAAAGTGAAACATAATGATACAAACCAGACTAATTCCAGACTGGATCAAGGAGAACAAATCATCCACTGCTTTTTAAGATTACTGATTTTTTTTTTTTCCCCTAAGAAGTAATACAGATGAGCTTAATTGAGCTCAGCTAAGTTATGTAAAATTAATACTTGATGAGGATTCTACACAAATGCATTTATTTCATTGAATTATGACAAGCCATAGGCTTAGAGTACAACAGTGAGGAATGTATGAGAGGCTGTACCAGCATCTTTGATATTGCTTTTACTTAAATCAGTATTAATTAGTATCAAATTGCTCTCAGAACTCAAGCAACCATTGGACAGGGTGGAGTTTCGCCAAGCAGCATTGCAGTATATTCACCATCCTCATATACTCATCCTACCCTCTCCTCTTGGACTGTGAGGTGGCCTCTTTGCTTTGAGGCACAGGCTCGTAGGAGCTTTAGGAGAAATAAAGGATTTTGAAGTCACAGCATGTTCTACATCTTACAGCTTATTTGCTTCTCTCATAGTAGCATCTCGTACACGTACAAATAAATTCTTTTTACTTTATGTAAATACACAACTTTTTGAAATAAGCATTCCCCCCCCACACCCCTGAACGCTGCTTGTAGCAAGGATCATTATTTTGAAGCAGTCACACTTGGAAATCAATTTGTTATTAGTAAATTGCTGTGAATATTAGAAAGATGAAAACTGGTATTTCTGCAATATTGCTGAATATACTGCTTATTATCAGAACTTTGGTTCTGTGATGTTGGCAGGAAAGCAGATAGGTATTGCAAGATAAGACTGCAAAAAATAGTTGCTATCTAAAGATAAACATATAAGCTCCTGCTGAATATCTAATTTGTTTAAAAATGCAGGTAGATATAATTTACTGTATTTTGATATGCTTAACTGAAAGTTGCTATACTTAAAATTCAGACAGGTTTTTTGTTTGTTTCTTTGTGCTTTTGTTTTTCATTTGGAAAATTTTAATTTATATTATATTGATATTTATTTGTATGTATATTAAAAGTATGTAGATGTTTTGAATCATTTTAAAGCTGCAACATAGTCTGCTGTGACTATTTATGTCTGTGACAAATGGTTTTGTATGATGGTTGTGTAACAATAATGTAGTTATTGCTAAATATTTAATAGTGCTGTCGGTATGCAAGCCATTTTGTGTGGATCTAAAATGGAAGTTGTGCCTGCTCTCAGTGAATTTACAAACTAAGTTACACTAGTGGCGTTTGGTATCTTTTTGACAAAACAAAAAAGTCCTTACTGGTTTTCTGAAGGGAGTTTATAAATCACAGTCCTAGTTCTTCCAAACCCCAGGTCACGTTCAAAATCTCATTCACATGATCGCGCTCATTTGAAATGTGCATCTGTAACAGGCATAAAATGAAAACACGCTGAATATCATATGCACAGAGAGAGAGGGCAAGAGGCCCTGTATAAAAGTCAGCACACTGATTTAAAATCAGAGAACAGGATGATTTTCTTGGAGAGGTGCCTACCTGAAGCGAGTGAATAGCCTAGTCTGTAAGTAGCCACATAGTTGGGTGACTAGGAATTGTACTCTGTCAGAAAAGAGTGATAGTGAATGGAGAAACAGATTGATCTCAAGACCAAAGTTAGGTGTCCGAGATAACTCTATTTTCAATACACTTTTCATACTGGAAGAGAAATTTATCACAGAGTGCCGTGTGGGGCGAAACCATTTGCATTTGGTAAAGATGGAGCCGACAGTGAGAGGGATCCATGGAAGGGATGTAGGGAGACAAAGCAACATTACTGAATTTACAGCCAAACCAAACACTTTGAGAATGTTGTAAAGACTTTGGGAAATCATCTTCATCAGCAGAGCTAGATGAGGAATTCAGAGCATACAGATTTTGAGGTAACCGAGTAAAGAGCAGAGAAAAATTTGATTGTGTAAAAAACCACAGAGGGCAAAAATGGGAGCACGGTGCCAGTTACTTCCATTTCTTCTATCAGCAGTTCTTTGGCTCTAGTTTTACTACTTTAGAGCTTTTTAATGATATGTTTTATTTGAAATGGAGATCTGTTTCTGTTGAGTACTGTACGTCCCAGTGATAAAAAGACAGTCCTGGGCTGAGTGGTCATATATGCAATATTTTAAAAGCGTGAAAATGTAACTAAATCCGAGAGTAGAAAAGTCAAGATAATCCTGAATGTTGTTTTGAGCAAGAATCAGCCATCTCTATGAAACTTAGTAATCATGGGCACTTTTTACAGAAATTTATTAAATAGAAAATTTAGATAACTGTATAAAATGCTGTTATTTTAAGTTGTATGAACAGATTGAAACAAGATTTAAATAAGTTTCATGAAAAAAACAAACAAACAAACAAACAAACAAAACCCTATCCAAAACAAAAAAAACCCTCCATAAATCTCAACCCTAAGGGGTAGCAGATTATTTTCTTAAACCAATTTTCTGTATGTGGAGCCTTCACAAGAGGAAGCTAACTACATAATGCTGTTAAGAGGCAGAAAGGATTGATGGAAAAAAACATGGGCTATTGAGGTATAAAAACTATAAACTTTTGAGAATTATGTTATTACTCTGTATCACGGAGTGACAGCAACGCTTTTCATACTTGTTACTGAGTGAGTGGACTGCAGTACAGTTTTGAGGTGCCTGAATGGCATAAAGCTGATGTTCAGTTGGGCAAACGTTCATGTGGCGCCCTTGCACAGCCGTGTCTTCAGGGGTGCAGTTACCAAAGCCAGTCAGCTGGAAGCCCATCTTCACTATCTCAGCACTGTGGTGATCCTGTCCCTGGGCTTCTTAAAGCGGGTTTCCTCTAAAAACATATTTAACGCCATCACACAGTGATTTCTAAGATGTTTTCCATATTTGAAAAATAAAATGTTCACTATGAAGAGTAGAGTACTCTTAAGAGTTGATTAGATGTGGTGTTGAGGGATCTGGTGTAGGGAAGAACTTGTAGAGTAGGGCTGATGGTTGGACTTGATCCCAAGGGTCTCTTCCAACCTTAATGATTCTATGATTCGAATGTAACGTTTACCTGTATAAAACTCGATTATGTATTCAGCTCAAGGTTGCTGCATTTTTTCATATTGGTTGATAAAACTTCCTGTGAAAATCCAAATTAAAAAGTGAGGACTGTCACTGGGAACAACGTGTAGTGATGAATAGAACTGAGAGTTTCTGAAGTTATGATATAATTAGGTGCAAGTGAAGAAATTCTGTTCCTATAAATATCACCAATCCTAAACCTTGTACTCTAATTAAACACAAGAAATAATGTGTATTTTAATGAGGCACTACTTTTGCATGCGTGGTTTTTTTTTCTTTCTCCTCACAGCCATGAAGGAACAGATTCTGAAGCTGACCTGACAGATGTTATCGTGGTATTAAACAGCTTCAGAAGCAAAATTATCAAAGTCCAAGTACGTAAGGAGATACCTTTTTTGTCTGCAGTATTTCATGATATGAAATGTGATTAATGCTTACACATCTTAGGCTATATTTAATTGGAAGATGTATGCTGAAATATATAATTTAGATTTTGTATAATTAAAGAGCAGGGTGTGCAAATTAATGTAGTTAATTTGATCCAATCAGGCTGTGCTAATTGCATGGGAGATTGTTAAATAGCTGTGAAAAGAATACATCTGTGTGTGTAACATAGTTAGGATATCTCTTATCTAGCTGAAGGTGTTGAAGGAGTGTAGTCCAGATGCTTTAAACTCCCCCTCTGCTTAGTAGAATGAGAAAGACAGTCCAAAGGACTGCTCATCGCATCTCACACGTGTATTTAAACCACGGGGGTGACCAGCTCGTCAGACATCCAGTTCTCTCCCGTGACTGGGGAGGGATTTTACATGGAGTTCAGATACCAGAGTGGAAGCTAAAATTAGGTATGTTGAATTTTGCCCTAAGCTACCAAATTTGTGTAAATGAGATTTGTTACTTTTATTCTTGAAGATGTATCAAAAAGAGATAATGAAACCAAAGCTATATTAAGGAGGAAGAACCTGCTAGTATTATGTGTTTTCCACTATTTTGTAAAGTAACATTTTGTGTAGGTGTCCTCGGTACCTTGTATCCTAATTTTAGACTTTGAGAAGGAGAAAGAATGATGTAAGCACAAGTTCAAAAGGAATTTTTAAAACCATGTGTGTGAGCCCTGTAACTGAAACTTTCCGAAATCTGGAGAGAACGTGTAACTCTGGAGCATGATGAGCAAGCCATTAAACCACAGGGAAAGGAGGAAGGGGTACCATTTGGTTCAGAGTAGGAAAATTATTCTGTGTGAAAGGTGGTACCTCTTCAGGTTATAACTAGAAGGTGTAAGCTCTGTCGTTCAGTTGAACTGTAGAATGCCTTCAGCAATACTGAGGATGTGGCTTCAGAAGCATTAGCTAAAAAGACACGTGATTTGGTGTAAACAGAAATCTGTAAGTGTTGGCTTCACAGTATTAGTATGGTTAGAATTGAATATATTTAATCTCTTAGTGCTTTAAAAGCTCTTTGGGTTTCACATACAATTAGGCTCCTTTTAATCAAGGAAATTAAGGTCAGCAAACAAAATTTAACCTGAAACCTTTACTAAGCGTCTGGGGAAGAAAGCAGAAATTGCTTAAGTTGGGCAGGAGAGTGACAAATTTGTCACCTTCTCCTTGTGAAAGATTTATGAGAATCACAGTTTCCCTTCAGGCAAGTTCCTCGAAGATGGTGTGACACCCTGCTACCCTTCTCCCAGCTAGTGGCTGGATCACAAACTCCCTAGGGAAGAAAATGAAATAGGATTCACCACACTTGTAGTTACTGTTGGCATAAGGAAGTACAGAGGGCTTGAACATGCTGTTCCCGTTATTAATCACTACTTAATTTTTTCCAAATTGATTACTTTTCATCTTATTAGAGTAAGTTCTTGTTGCATTAAAGAGTAAAGGCAGTTGGCAGAAAATAAGTCCCCTTGTGTTCCAGCTTGTCCTCAGGTATCAGAGGGGCTGGGGGTGGCTGGGCTTAGGTTCCCAAGTGATGCTCAATGTGGCACTACAAGTCCAGTCGCTTTCAATGGACTGAACTATCACGATTATAGACATGTTCAACAAACTCTGACGGCCAGATTGAAGGAGTCTGGTTGTGCTCGGTGAGATTAAGGAACAGCGCAGTCTGATAAAACAGAGCTGCAGGTTCTTTTGGATTGCCGGTGATGATACCCTGCCTGCACAGCCTGTGGAAGTAATACAGCAGCACGAAACAACTCCAGTAGCGTAGTAGCATGGAAACAACTCGCTGTCGAGGTTTTCTAAGTAGCTCAGGGAAGGACTCTGTACAGCAGAGTGTTTGGATCTCACCCAGTAGATGCCCCTGTGTGGGGGAGGAGAGGCTCAGCCCATCGACTGATCCCAGAAGTCAGCCGCAGTTCGTGATGGTTTCTTCCTGACTTGTCTGTGATGGTATCTTCCCTAACATTCCCCCCATTCTTAAGGCCTTTTTATACTGTTCCTTTCCCTTTCAGGTGGAGCTTGAGTGACTCTTGTCATACATACCTTTGTTATGATCGGTGTAAAATCTCCTTGCTGTGTGTTTAAAGGTACAGAGTAGCAGAAGTTCAGGGCACAGACTCTGAGGGCTGGTTGCACCTTGCAGGCGGGTAGCTTTTAGGATGGAGGTGGGTTTTTGGTATTTTAAGGAGTGAAGTTCAACTGAAGGACATGATTTTTTACAAAAAGTAAACTGTTGGCTCAAGGTAACGGCTACGTAGCTTATCAGTGTTCATAATTCCCTAAGTTCCCATTCCCTGCACTGATGCACAGAGTTTGGCTCTGATGTCCCCACACCATTCCACGCTCTGTGCTGGTCTTTTCCCACCCTAGAATCTGCCAACTCTTAAGACTGCATGTTGTGCAGCCTGGGAACTGTGGTGGAATACATTCCCTGAGTATCAACTGCATTCCACCCTGGAAGCTTCTTCAATGCTGTACCTTTTCTTAGAAATATGCTTTAGTTTCTAAGTCAGCTCCAGCGATTATCCCACAGTTCTGCACATAGTTTGGAAGTACGAAAAGCCATTTTTTCTGTTCAGTTTAATGCAGTTCAGTAGGTATTTTAGTGAGTGAGTTAGAAATTGGTAGGATGTCAATCCAACTCTAGCCACTAAGTACACTGTAATTAGATATCATGGCTGAAGTAGTAATTATTATCAACTAACTTTCCAGATCACACAAATACACATAAATATTTATTTTAATGACTAGGTACAGAAAAAGCCCAATAAAATGAACGAAGATCTCCTTACTGATGGAACAACAGGAAAAAAGGGAAATCAAGAATCAGTTACAAGGTAATGCATAATTTGCATATACGTTAACCGTGCCAGGACATATTTATTAGTACTCATAGCAAGTAAATGTTTCCTGCTTAGTAGTGATGCAAATACATAAAAAGGCTACCCAAGGGATTTATAATGTAAATACTATTTTGTGGTCCCCTACAACATCCTTATCTCTCTCTTCAACTTAGAGACTCGATGGGTGGATTGTGCAGTGGATGAGGAAGTGGTTGGATAGTTGCATCCAGAGGGTAGTGGTCAAGACCTCAGTGTCCAGAGGGAGATTGGTGACAAGAGGTGTCCCTCAGGGATAACCATACTGGGACCAGTAATATTTGGTATCCTCATCAATGACATAGATGGTGGGATTGAGTGCACCCTCAGCAATTTTTCAGACACCGCCAAGCTGAATTGGTGCAGTTGATGTGCCTGAGGGATGAGATGCCATTCAGATGGGCCTGGAGGGGCTGGAAAAATGGGCCTATGTGAACCTCATGAGGTTCAACAAGGCCGAGCGAGTTGGTAAAACACTGGCACAGGTTGCCCAGAGAGGTAGTAGATATTCCATCCCTGGAAATATTCAAGGTCAGGTTGGATGGGGCTCTGAGCAACGTCATCAACTAAAGATGTCCCCGCTCACTTAAGGGGAAGATGAACTAGATGATCATTAAAGGTCCCTGCCAATGCAGATTGTTCTATGATTCCGTGACAAAAGGAGGCAGAGCAGAGGGGAAGACAAGCTCTAATGTCTTGTACACCTCATTATTTATTTCATTTTCAGTCCCTCCTTTGCATTTCTAGTTCCCGTTCATGTTCTCCGTTGGCGGTATTTTTTTTCTGTTGTGGCAGGGAATCAATCTCACTGTGAAAATCTCAGCCAGTAACATGGTAGTCAAATACCTCAAAATAAACATCAAAAGTCTGGCTGTGATGATGCTTGTCTGCAATTGTCTTCCATAATTTATGGAAGCTTAAGAAGTGGTTTTATATTTGTTGATAAAAGACTTTTTACTTAAAAGTGTGTGTTCTATTAAAAATTGTAATAAATGGCTCAAGCTTTACAGTGGAGACTAATAACTTTGTAGTATTTATAATTTGCTCTATACCATTGTAAAGTTTTGTTTCCAGGTGCTCACAGAATTGCTTACAATTGTTGACTGTGGTTTGGGTGAGGTCCAAGCTGATTTATTTTTTTTTTAACTTGAATTTATTTTTTATTAATAAGATATAGACTTTTATGAAATATGTCATTCTCAAAAATGATATAACAAAGGGCAAAAAAAAGATGTTTCATATTTGCTTAGAAAAATTATTTTAGGGTCTTTTTTAATAGGCTCTTATATTTGTGCTGTGGATCAGAACGTGGGGTGTAGTATCAGTTTCCAAGGCTTGTGAATTGACCTTTCGAGAGCATTTCAGTCGGATGACTTTAGATCAACGTATTTTAGAAACAGTGGCCTAGATGCTCTCTGGGCATCCTTTCCTTGTAACACTTCAGAGACCTTTTTCACCTCAAAAAGACAATGTTCTCAAATGTGAAAATTGGGGTGCTGGCAAAAGCACCTAGTGAATTCCCAGTGATTTGATTTTTTTTGTGTCAAAGAATGAGCTTGGGTGTATAATCTGAAATGTTAGTCTATAGTTTGGAATTCATCCACTCTTTCAAGGTGGTGACAATATCTCTTCTGGATCTTCAAGGCCGTTGGGGAGGGGGAACTTTATGTGCCATACACTGTATCCCTGCTGATCTGTAGGAAATTCCAACTGTGTAGGAAAAATTCCCATTTGCTCTTGGAAAGCCTGTTTTCCAGCCCAGGTTTTGTTTCTTGCAGTATGCTACCAAGTGCTAAGCTGTCATGGCTGTACAGTTGCAAAGGCAAGGAACTGAAAATAATGCCCTCTGAAATAACAAACACAGTCAAGGCGTTAGCCCTGAATAAACAACTTAATGCAAGTAACCATAGATCTCTTTGCCCTGAAAGCCAAAAGAATTTGCAGTAGCTTTGTCCATAAGTACCTTTAAGCATTCAAGGTTTTCTGTCCAGGTAAAGTCTGATTCCTCCATTGTTCAGGAGAACTTCATACCAAATTTGGGTTCTGTTTGATTCTTTTATGAGCTTAATGGTAATGTCATAGTATTCTCTTTCTGCTGAACATTTACTTTTATTTAATAATTTGGGGGGATGATTTTTCTTAGATTTTCAGAAGACATTGCAGCAGAGGAGAAGGAAAAGAAAAGTGATATTCTTAACATTTTTTCAGTTGCTTCAGGCCATTTGTATGAACGTTTTTTAAGGTAAGGAAAAGTCAATGGGAACCAAGAATTCCATAGCGATACTGCGAGTGTTGATCCTAAAACTAAGCAGCCAAAACAAACTGACTTATTTAACAAGCTGTAAAGAATAAATTGTCAAAGCACAGAAGAGTTGTTTACAGTGGGGGCTAAATTCATCTGTGCTTGAGAACAAAGTGATTGAACGTTATAGGTGTTCAAAAATGCCATTGCACCTTGAAGAAAGAAAACTGTTTTCTGTGTCTCTCATGAGCGCGTGTGTGAAGTGTGAACACAAAATATGAAATTCAGCCTCTCCTAATAAAGACATGACAGAAGTGACTTTGTTAGAGCTGTATCTATGTTTAGTCCAAGCTATGGATACTCCTACATGCACATATGGCCCTACTTACCTCAGTGTTCATTCAATAAGCAGTGATTGCTGTTAAGGAATTCTTAAAGTATTGCCTAATCTGTTCACAATCATCTCTGTTACTTTTCTGATTTGAGCTCTTGTCTGCAGGTGTCAGTTGTAGTGATTTTCCTGCCCTAAAATGGAATTTCATGAGTCTTTCATGCATATTTATTTGTTAGGTAGTATTTTTATTTCTATGTAGTCTGTAGTTTGAACATCTGCATTACTTTCCTTCAACCTGCAACAACCTTCACCAAAGGAAAGACTGATTTTATATTAAAAAAGAAAATAAAGTAATTTTAAAACATCCCACATACTACTTTACCTTACTTAAAAGTTTATTATTTCTTTATTTTTATGGCAGACTTGACCTTGTGTAAGGTTGTATGCTGTTGCTTATCTGTCTGGCTGCAGCAAACAAATGCTGTGATAGTGGAGGGGAAAAATTTGAGCCCAAAATAGTGATTATTACACTTACCAAGGGGTTTCTGAAGAGGGCCTTAACTTGAAGTGTGCTTTCCTATTTCCCACTGGTTTTGTATTCAGTAGCCTTATTAAACTCAACCTATGAGTTCTAAAATAAGCTATCTCAGTAGCCAAGTTAATATAAGGGATTAATCGTTTTTTTGTCAGGCATCTCTCTTAGAATAAAACTTGTTACAGGTCCACTTTTGAAATTGTTCCTTCTAATGTTGCTTAGCCAATCTGGATTGAATAAACCCATTTTGAACAACTGCTTTCCAAAGCTTTTAATTAGAAATAGACATAAGTTTCTGCTTAAACTGGGTTAAAGATAACTATACTTTAGAAACTTTTAGCACCTTTTTAGGTGCAGTTGAAATTTAATGACCTGTGTATATTTGTTTGTTTATTATAGATTTATATTTCCACAGAATTATGATGCTTTCTGTCCTACGTCATACAAAAACACCAGTTAAATTTTGGTTTCTGAAAAACTATCTCTCTCCAACATTTAAGGTAGGATAAATGTCTTCTTTTATTATTTTTTCTTTAAAGTTTTAAGTAGGAGTAATTTTATAATTAAAATATAAATTTTCACAGTTGGAAATGATCTCTGAATGCATTAAATACCAATAGTTTTGAAAGTCTCATGAGCAAGGCAGATCCTTTCCAGAACCCAAAGCCCAGTGATATAATAATTTATTCTCTACTGATAGTCTACCAGAGCTCAAAAGAAATGCTTTTTATATTTGTGTAGCTGAGGATACTGCTAGAACTAAAGAAGCATTTTAAAATAATAGTTTATGGAGTCAGGAAAGCCAACACAGCTGCAGTTGTGTTGCACCAATTCCCTTTTTCCTTTTGAGTCCTTGTGTATTGCATACATCTGCAACTAACAGGTTTTTTGTTGCTCTTTCAGGATGTTATTCCTCACATGGCTAAAAAGTATGGTTTCAAGTATGAGTTAGTACAGTATAAATGGCCCCGCTGGCTTTATCAACAGACAGAGAAACAAAGGATTATTTGGGGCTACAAAATTCTGTTTCTGGATGTTCTTTTCCCGTTGGCCGTGGATAAAATAATATTTGTCGATGCTGACCAGGTAAGAAAAAGTAATACTGTATAAACTAGATTAGATACTAGAAAGAAAATCTTTAGTGTGAGGGTGGTGAGGCACTGGAACAGGTTGCCCAGAGAAGCTGTGGCTGCTCCACCCCTGGGAGTGTTCAAGGCCAGGCTGGATGGGGCTTTGAGCAACCTGCTCCGGTGGGAGGTGTCCCTTCCCATGGCAGAGCAGTTGGAACTAGGTGATATTTAAGGTTCCTTCCAACCTGAGCTATTCTATGAGTCTATGAAATGTACGAGGAATTAATTTTGGCTGAAATTGATCCTGTTTCATTCTCCATGGCCATTTCATCGAGATGTTGGTCTGTAAGACTAATGCAGTGTTACAAGCAGAATCAGGGGTGTTGTAAAACATGCAGTGCAATAATTTTACTTGCCCTTAGTCATGTAGAAATTAAGAACCTTCCTACACTGAGTTGCCCCGAGTCTCCTGTGGAGAGAAGCATTTCACCTAAGGCATATCTGAGCGATTGAGTCTCTGGGCTGATTGTGAGAGGAATTCTCTACTATGGAAGGTGTCTGAAGTGATTTGTTTAGACCATCTGAATAACTTCTGGATGGCTGAGTTTCTTCAATATTAATCCTCTCACTGATAAATTTGTATGCAGTCTTTCACTCAGAAAGGAATATTGCATAACATACTGAAAGGTAACATGCTGTCTCAAAGTGACAAGACAGTGAAGAATCCATCACGTGGTTATTGAAAACCTCAGAACAAATATTATGTATTTGGGTCCTTTTCCAAAGCTCGAGAATAAATTAAATTTAGATAGAACTGTGCAGACTGCAACTTTCCGCAGTTTCATCTGGATGCAGTAGAAACACTGGCTGTCTGTCCTGACTACGTACTGTAAGGATTTCTCTGTACTCCAAAACGGATGAAACTTTTTTTTAACCACTGATAAATTAGATTAGTGGGGTGTGATGGGGTACAATGACTGATTAGTAAATAAAGGACATCTGTAAAATGTCCCTATAACCCATTTTAATAAGTACTTAACTACTAGGTACAAAGATTTCTCAAATGATGCAACTTGATGCAAATCACAGAAGGATTGTTTTTAGAAGAGAGATGCTCAGTACATTTTTGAAGATATACTCCTGCATGAAGTAATTTATTATTGGGCAGCCAGAAGCACTGCTCCATGAATTAAAAATAGTTTACTCATTTAATTTACTTATTAAATGTGTTACACAGATGGACAGAGAATAACCACTTCGTTTTCTCTTGGACAATAATTTGATAAATATCACTCCAGTGGAATACTTTGTCTGTTGCAGGGTCTCAGGTTTTATTTAAAATTAAAATGAAAATTAATTGTTGGGAAGCTTGATGCAATAACTACCCTTGAGTTACCTTGAGAACAGTATGAAATTATAAATTAAATTAAACACCTTGAGAACAGCATTAAACTATAAAAAGAAAGATGTTTTTATTTAGATTGTGAGAAGTGACCTAACAGAGCTCAGAGATCTGGATCTAAATGGAGCTCCCTATGGGTACACGCCTTTCTGCGACAGCCGTAAGGAAATGGATGGGTACCGTTTCTGGAAATCGGGATACTGGGCATCGCATCTTGGGAAAAGGAAATACCACATTAGGTAGGATAAATCCTTGCATGGCTTTGTGCAGTTTGTGAATTTGATTGAAATCTGGGCCTTGGTGTGTTAATCACTAAGGCATTGGAAAGCAATTGCCCTACAGTCATTCTCAGTAAGAGATGAATAAGGCCTGAATTCTGAAGATGTGCTGATTTCACTTTTTTTTAATTGTAGTTTCACTCAATTGAAAAAAAAAATCTTTAGGATGGGAACAGTTTTTGATTTCTTGTTACTTTCAGTGACGTCAAAGAGAAGGTGAAGCTCCACAAGACTTAATTCTTTTGTTTGTATTTGCAGTGCCTTGTATGTTGTGGATCTGAAGAAGTTCAGGAAGATTGCGGCAGGAGACAGGCTTCGGGGCCAGTACCAGGCTCTTAGTCAGGATCCAAACAGTCTGTCAAATCTCGATCAGGTATGCAGGGCTTTAAACAATTCGGGGTTTATTATGGTCACCCTGGGGTGACTGTAAGTCTTCATTTATGTAACTCCACCAGTTTCTAAAGCTAGGTCAGGTACGTCAGGGTGCAAGTCATAAATATGTAAATAGATCCCAGATGTAGGCTGGAGATTTGGGAAAAATTCTTCACAGAAAGAGTGGTCAGTCGCTGGAATGGGCTGCCCATGGAGGAGGTGGAGTCACCATCCCTGACTGTGTTTAAGAGTAGATTGGATGTGGAGAAAACTTTGTTGAGTAGGGCAGATGGTTGGACTCGATGATCCTAAGGGTCTCTTCCAACCTGAATGACACTATGATTCTACGTACAGAACATACTTAAATTTATTATATTCTTCTGTGGCAGAGGTTCTTTAACTTGGTAAAATATTGATAATGCAGCTCGTCTGATTTCCGCCTGAGTGAATAATACCTGTTATTTCTGTCTCTCTTTGGGTGAGCTTCAGAAAGCTTCATAAGTGAGATGATCCCTGCTTTCGTAATTTTCCTTGTGGAATTAGTAAAAGCACAAAAGGTTTTTACCCATCGATAACAGTAAAGGGATTCCCACAGTGGCAAAGCCTCTCAGTGCCTGCATTGCACCCCCTTATTCTGCAAGCAAATTTTACTCTCTTGTATAAGCAGATTATTGCCACTTGTATTTTTTTCCAGAAATAAAACTAAAAATTGAAAATGGCACTTTTTACAATACTGGACAAAGAAAAGTGGAAATTAAACTACACTACGAACTTGAATTAGACTGGGCACGGGGAGTTGGAACTGCCTTGAGCTGTAACTGTTCAGAGAAAAAGACTGATAAAACAGCAAGAGTGAGGCTTTACCTCTCTTTTCTGGACAACAAGAATGAAGTGTTGGCCCCATCTCACACGCTTAGGGTCCTGCTGCGACAGAGCTGTGTGATTTTCAAATACGTTCTTGCCCATAGGTACAAGGTGTCTTTCAGAAAGACCATTTAGATTCAGAAGTTTCAGGGCTTCCACCATAATCAGAGTATTCCACCAAAATAACAATTGGTTTAATCTCATGTCCTCAAAATATTAATAACGTGCTTCTTTCCATTTTAAGATTTTTTTGTTTTCAATTACATGGCACCATGTATCTCTTACAAGTCTGTTGGATCAAATCAAAAGCCACCTGAGCATAAGCCACCCTTCCATCAGCACGTCAGTGCTGAGAGCAGAGCTTAAGGCAGCTCAATCTTGGCCGAACAGAAGTAGAATTACTGTGGAAAGGGGACTATGTCAGAGTGGTATTTTTGAAGTGATCTGCTTTCTGACTGCATTGAGAGGAAACGCTTTCTTTGTTACGGCTTACACCAAATACAGCAACGTTCCTAGAAATACAAACCACAGAGTAATATATTTTACAAGAGTCCTGGAGAGTTTTTTATCTACTCATTAATGAGTGCATTATGATAATTTTTATTTATTTTTATCTGGCTGGAGTGCTCACTGCCCTGCTCAAGCAGCAATCGCAGCTCTTTGCTCAGCTGCCAGCACTGATGCCTTCACGGGTAGTAGTTAAGGTTATGCTAATACACACCACAAAGTAGAAGTGTACATAGAGTGGAAAAAATGTAATTTTAAATGCCAAGGAGACTAAGTAAATTGCTCCAAGGGAGAAAAATTTCACATGATAAAATCTAGACTTCTAGTACAGTGTATTTAATTGTGCATTTTAAAGAGAAGGGTGGAAATGTCTATGTATAGATGACAAAGCTCGTATTTATCTCATAGCAATCAATTAAAAATAGATAATTAACCCCCTTGTTCTTTACTTAACAAATAAAAATCAGCAGAAAGGAATGTAAGACTAACTCTTATAGTAAGAGGCAATGGGTTTGGTTTATTTAAATTGAGTTTTTATATTCTAATAAGGATGTTGCTGCAGAGGAGTTGCCCTTTCAAACTGTGTAGGATATCTGACTACATGTGAAAACGGTCACATTGTAAATCACGTTGAAGAACAGCTTTTAGATGTTGTTTGTGACAATCTGGAAGACTTTCATTTTGGCAGTTTACATATTTTGAGTGAACAAGAATTTGGGCACTGGCAGTAAACAATCTCTGCCCTTGTTCATTTATCTTTCTGATTCATGAATATGTCATCTTTGATCCACGAGATGCATCTTAGTGGGTTTGAGAATAAAGCACTTTCTTCTGAAAGGATAAGCAACTTTTTGTTTAGATTTTTTTTTTCTTCTATTTACTATAAATCCTGGATCTAGCAGCTATCTTTCTACTCTTTACTCCGTATGACACGTTGTAAATTCACACCTTTGGAGTTACTGCACTGACTCAGGGATTCTGATTTCATGTAGAGAGACACACAACAGAAAAACAATCCCTTTTGTCTTGAAATCGAGAGGGTCACAAACCATTTATTTTGTCTCCCAAAAGTCCATGGAATTGAAGCTTTTCAAAAAAGAAAGTTTTTAAATCAACATTTAATGCTTTGACACTCTCAGTACTTTGTAATATTTGATGTGATTTTCCCACACTAATGTCTATGTCTGTATTAAATTACATGCTTTTGACAATGCAGCTCTATCTATGTGCTATTTTACTCTGTCACGTTTAGCAGTGTGAATTGGCAAAATAAGAAGTACCCAATGCTTGCTTGAGACCTGACATTGATTTGTTTGTTTGTTTGTTTGTTTGTTTGTTTGAAATGTGATGTAGTGGTTGCACACCTGAAGGAGTTTACCAGGGGATCTACTAATTACAGCTGTTATTTTTCACTATGGCCAGGGTATGTGCAGCAGTGTGTGACCGCCTCAGGGTTGTCCTCATTTGTAAATGGCTTTTAAGTCAGGGAGAGAACCAGAATAGCAGATTAACAGCTTTTCCTTTTCACGCTCATATTTCTGGGATCTGTTTTCCTAGAAGTCTAAATGTAGAGTGGCAGTGTAATCCTGGATTATATGCTTTTGAGCTTTTCTGCGAATCTGAGGAACGGAAAGGTGGTTAAGTTTTGCTTTAATAATTTCACACAATCTAATTCTGCTTAGTAGTATTTATAGCCTGACCCGCAGTATCTGAACCGCAACTATCAGACAGCAGAATTGCTCATGTCAAGCTGAGGAAGGACAGGTGTAAATACAAGAAAAAATTGCTTGAGAAATGAGCTGGCATCGGCCACTGAAATGAGCATGACTAAAGTTTGAAGCTACCTGAAAACGAACTAGGTGAAGAGCAATTTGCAAAAGAGGCAATAGGCAAAGGTATTCTCAGTAGCTGCTTGATAAAGTTTGCCAAGTTGCTTGATAAATTACATTAAATTCAATGCTAATTTATGATTTTTACAAAACTTGTACAGGATCTGCCCAATAATATGATTCATCAAGTAGCCATTAAGTCTCTCCCTCAGGAGTGGCTTTGGTGTGAAACCTGGTGTGATGATGAATCCAAGGAAAAGGCTAAAACAATAGACTTGGTGAGTTGCTTTTGAGTTATATTAGTTTTCTAGATTAAAAGATCTGCTGTAATTTCTGTGGCTTTTGAAATATGTGCTGGAAGGCATTGGAACACCACTTCTCTTCCCCAACAATACAGCAACTTTTCTCCTTTCTTCCAAGACCTCTCCTGCTTCCTCTGTACCAAATGTACCTATGTTGAAGCTGAAAACTGTACCCCAAAATTTATCGTTGCTACCTGTAGGTAGACAGGATTGGGCTTTTTCACAGCTGTTACCTGTATTTTCCTGTACCTGTACTAATATTTCCTCCTTTCCTCATCTTTTTTTCCATATTCAGCCAGATGAGTAGAATACTGATGAAGTACTGATAACTGGCTGGGTATTGTGTGCTGCTGTGGTGCTTCTTACAAAGAAGGTTCCTCCAGCATGTAGAGAACTTGATATTATCATGGTTTTCTCTGGCCATTTCCACACTATAAATGGGAGATAAAACAGAGCTTAAAAACTATAATTCTGAGGAGACTATCCATATTTAGAAAGAGCCAAGTGTCTTCCTTTGGGAATTGAAACGGAGAGAGAAAACGTTCTTCTCTGTCATGATTCCCCCCATCCTCTTTTCTTCCCCCCAGTCTCATTTTTGGCATCCCCCACGCGCTGTAAATGGTACTTCAGAGACATAAATCTGAAGCAAAGCAGACAGTTGGAATCTGGTGCAACTGTTCAGTCTGTAAATGGGTTTGGTTGCTTTTTTGTCTTTACAGTTTTTAAAGCAAGCTTTTTTGTGCACTGAAGGCAGATGCTGTCTGTTCAAGAAAGATTGAAATTAAGTTACTAGGCTTTCTTTCAATCCCCATTATCATGTACCACTTTTTATTATGATTTCCATTTATGTTATTTGCTGGATGAAATCAATACATTTTCAGGACAACACTAGGGGAAGAATCACAAACAATACAAAAATCAGATTTAATTTCAATGTGCTCATGTCTCCCTGTTTAACTTCGTCTAAATCTTGATAGTCTTGTGCTAGCCATGTCTCTGCTAGCCATGTAGCCAGGAGCATATGCAAAAGTAAGACTGTTTGGTTTGAATTATCTAAACAGGGTTTACTTAGAATTTGGTTTGTGTGATTTATTTTTTTTTAATGATTAATATCAAGGTAAACTGAACCTCGCACACTGTCCTTCAATGAAAGTCTGAATGCTGACAAAAATTATTTTAGGTAAGCTCATTGGAGAGGTGATATTTTCATATTTGCTTTGTTTACATCTAGCATGTTTGAAATTTTCAGTGCAACAATCCCCAGACCAAAGAACCGAAATTGAAGGCTGCGGCCCGCATAGTTCCCGAGTGGGCTGGCTATGACGCTGAGATACGGACGTTAATACAGCAAACTGAGAGAGAGAAGACAACTCTAAAAGGTACTTTACAGGAATATTCATCTTTTAGCCTTTAAAAAAATAAATATTAATATATTGAAATTAAGAATGGAGTCAGTAGGCACAAACATTGTATTTATGTCACTTCCCCTGCTCTGAGAGAAATTGTGTGGGTTTTAAGGGTCTCGTGATCCTTCTTTACACGGGAGTCACACTAAAAGGATAAAAATCTTTTGTTCCATGCCAGGATCTAGGAGACAGTTGAGAGGTGTCCTGTCTTGGACCTCAAACACAACCTGCTGTTGCACATCATTTGAGCCACAAATATTAAGTAAAGGACATCTGCTTAGACCTCGCTTGGAGAAGCTCAAGCTAATGTCTAGTGAACAGTCTCAATTAATTTGTCTCTGTGCTTCTCACTTTGGGCTTCACTACGTGGGCCTTTGGCACACTGGACTAAATGGTGTTTTAGTTTACAAATTGATGTTGTTGGGGGTTTTTTACTATTTTATTTTTTTTAATTAGTTAAGTAGTGTAAGGGGGGGAAAAAAAAGCAAACACCCTTGTAGGACTTCCAATAAGATTTGACTTCTTGGAGTAATATGGAACAACAGAAAAATGTGATCCCAGCTCTCAAGGTTGAAGAAAAAAAATCAGGAGCTAAATATTCAAAAAGTCTTGACCCAAGGAACAAATTCGCTTTTTGTTGTAAAGAATTCGTTGTAGTTTTCATTCTTTGTGAAAGGTTGTGGTCAACTTTGAGCAAGGTTCTAAAAATGAAGCTCGTGTTGCTGAAGTGACTGACTAGCAGTAAACAAAGTAAAGGGCTTTCTCCCCACTTTACAAAACTCGTCACTAGGTCTACATAGAACTGGCTTTTATAATTCTTTTTTTCTTTTTTGCTTTTGTTACAGGTCTTAGGCACGATGAGCTTTAGCACAGCCTGTAAACAGGAATGGTTGATGGCTCAATAGTCTTCTGGGAAAGGCTCCATGGAAGCTATGAGTGTTACTTTGGCACTATTTGTAACGTTCTTTACTGTGTTGTCACATATTTTATAACTTATATTGTTATTTAAAATGTTTTAAATTAAGTACAAAAGCAGAAGAGAAGTCCACAGGTACTTGATTCTTATTATTTTTTGAACCAGCTTCCCTGATTTCTTTGGTTTTTCTTTTCCTTGGCTAAAAGACAGTTTGCCCAAAGGATTTCAGAATATGAAGAATGATGTGTTCAACTCTTTGACCATATATTGTGTCAGTCTGAGGGAGGGGACACACATTCAATATGGACATGAAAACTGTTTTGTGCATGTTATTACATGCATTAAGCTAACATCATTAAATATAAAGAATGTTGGTTATATGTATATCCTTTTGGCCCTGGAGAAATGCTGTGGTCACAAGAAGAAAGTCTGTGTAGCAAAGACTAGGTCTACATAAAAAAATCTTGTGAATTTAGACCACACAAATTTAAGTCAATTTGGAGACTTACTAAAGCAAGGAACGTCACTTTTTTTTAATTTTTATTTTTTAAATGCAGGATTGCTGCACTCTTACCAATTTTTTTTTTAAATAATTTTTGATTCTTAGGCTCTTTTTGGTCAACACTATGTCATAAACCTCCATTATGATCTTTAGTCAAGATGATTTTCCATCCAGCCACATCGCATCAGAAGGTCAGCACCCAAAAGCTATTTCTACTCAGCTTTCGTTATCATCATCATCCTCCTGTTTAGAATTGACAATAAAATAATAAAGTAAGTAATTTTGACTGGCAGTGGTGTAATTTTCTAAATTGTATCCACAAACTCGCTGCTTTAATGGGTACTGACATTTTGATCCCCCCAAAATTGCAGTGAAAAGTTCTCACATTGCACAGATTTGAAAATAGGGGGTTTATTTCTTAAACTGAAACCCAGTGCCTTAAATACACACTCTGTTGTTTAGGCTGTGCTGGTTTCAGAATAGATTGGGGATGACCATCAATTCTCAGGAGAGCAGTTTAATGCAGTCTTTCAGTCCAGATGCTTGAAATCATAAAAGGTAAGGTAATTTTTCACTGAGTGGGTGAATCCACGACGAGTTACATCTATTTCCGTACCAGCAGGTAAATGAATGCCTAATAAGAAAAACAAAGGATATTTTCTCTGTCCTGCCATTGTCCTCAGGTGTTGGATATTTAAAATTTCTTACTGTAAAAGCCAGTATTTAAAATCATGCTTTGCTGATATTTTTCAAGCCTTAGGAGTCAGAGACATGCACATTTTCTTACAGCTTTTTACATTTTTTTGTTGTTGTTGTTGTATTACCTTACTTTTATGCATTCTGAACAGATTGAACGTATCACATGTGGATTTGAAAAGATCTGTTGTGGACATTTTCTTTTTATGATGTACCCAACAAAGTATTTCCTGTGTAACCCAATTGAAATAATGAGTAAATCCTATCAGGTCACTTTAGCTGTCCCATTGCCCTACAATCATACAATGGTTAGAGTTGAAAGGGACCTTAAAGATCATCTTGTTCCAACCTCCTGCCGTGGGCAGGGACACCTCCCGCTAGCCCAGGTTGCTCAAAGCCCCATCCAGCCTGGCCTTGAACACTTCCAGGGATAGGGCAGTCACAGCTTCTCTGGGCAACCTGTTCCAGTGTCTCATCACCCTCACAGTGAGGAATGTCTTTCTAGTATCTCACCTCAATCTCCCCTCTTCCAATTTAAAGCCGTTACCCCTTGTCCTGTCACTACATTCCCTGACAAAGCATCCCTCTCCAGCTCACTCAAACAGTATCTGGTTTGTTACACTTGTTCTCTCCCATAATTACTTAGGGATATCAGGCAACAAGTCAAGCATATTTGAATGTAGAACTTCTTTAAGTTGGTAATTTCCTACCATAGAGGTGGATTTACAAGTGACTTACAGCAATGGGGCCTGTACATCTGCTAAATCTGATCCATAACAAGGAAACAACCGATACTCAATATCGATGGGGAGGGAGGGAAGGGAGGGGACGACACAAACATTATTCAACTGCTTGCTTGCCTTTTTTTTTAGTTTATTTTTTAAGCTTATCCTTCCGTCCCGATGCTTTACTCTGCAGCAATGTTTCACATTGATCTGCCTTGGAATTTCATGCTCGAAGCATTGCAAAACTAGGTTGGGTTTTTTTTTTAATCCAGAAATGAGAAGTTCTTGATCTTTAAGAAACCTTAGTTCTCACTCATGATGATCTGTGTGGGAACTTTCTGTTACACACATAAAAAGTGAATAATTTATGTGCTGATTTCTTGTTCATTTCATCTGTAGCATCCTGTGCTTTTTAAAATTGGATTACTTCTACAGGCTTTAAAAGAAGAAATAGCTCCTTAAATACCATTTCCTTTAGATCACTTAAGTGATTAGAAAATAATTTTTAGAAATGTAATTTGCTGGAGATTTTTTTTAAGATTTAAAAGTTCTCATGTAATTTTCTATAGTCTCTTGCTTTACCTGCTTGTCTGACCTTTAAAGGAGACAAACTGTACGACAGAGAGATCTAGATGTTTTGTTCTCAGTGTCTTTTGCTAGATGCAGAAATTTATTTCAGTTCCTGGCTCTGCAGTAGGATGAGTGCTGTGCTCACCTCTTGGGGTTTTTTTTAACCTAGAAACACACATTAATGAAGTTGTGTTATTAGTTACATCGTTGCTGACCTTTTATTAGCAGGTAATTCTTTTCTGCCTTGCCTGAGGGTAGTGGTTCTGTACAGAGGGGTGCATAGAAACTTGCAGGCCTGAAAATGCTTAGTCTCTCTCTGCCTTTAAGTTGGTCGATTCCCACAGATACTGTGCCATAAGGTGCAAGTTTCCCTGCCCAGCAGATGAGGGTGGAGCAGGAGGAACATAGGGGCTTTCAGCAGGGTCATTTTTTCCCCTCCTCAAGTTCCATTCTCAGCTGGCAGCTTTCAAACACGGGGCCTTGCAGCTGACTTGCCGTTTTTAACTGCCAGGTATTTAGCAGACTGATGACACACAGGCACCTTGACTCACACCTCCGTGCCTGTAATTTATCTTCTCTGAAATCTAAATGTTCTCTCTGTCCACACATATGTTTATAACACCTTTCAAGCAGCAGCCTTTGGCAGGGCCTGTAGTTTCAGCTACTCGTTCAAATGCAGGAGGTGCCCTGTCATTCTGCTATGATGTACCTCCCATGTGGACATGCTGCATTATAGCACCACGTTTTCAAGCCTTCCCCCCTGTCCTGGTTTGAGGTAAAACAGAACCAATTTTCTGTTCAATAATTTTACATTTTTAGCTGGGCCTCTTCTATCTAAGTCTGAAATTAACAGCATATTGGTCAGAAAACTGCTCGCTCTCACAGTGAACAGACCTGGTTATACCCAGGGATGGTGCAGAGAGGCCCTTGCTTATACTTATTGCTAGAACAACCAAGGGCAGGGAATTTCATTATTTGCCCCGTTGGAGGGTGGGAAGCAGAAAAGCGTCAAGGGGTCACACCTGCAGGGAGGAGAGGACAGGACAGGTGACCCAAAACTGACCAACTGGGGTATTCCATCCCATCCACATCATGCTCAGTATAAAAGCTGAGGGATTGAAGGGTCAACTGTTTTTTTTTCCTTCAATGGCTGATGTGCGAGGAGGACCCTGTCTGTTTGTCTGCCTTTGATCCCAATCCGAACATTCCTGACTCCAGATCTGGAATTCCAGCTCCTGTCCATTATGAAGTCCAGTCTAGGCCTTTTCCCTGTGCCTACTACTGGCAATGTTATTGACTGTCGTCCTGGGAGTGGGTTTGTATAGACTGTATACTTTTTTATTATTATTATTTCATTATTATTATTTTCATTAGTTTAGCTTTTTCCTAAACTCATAAATCTCTTTATCTCTTTCTCTTTTTTTTTTTAAAGGGATTGACAGATTAGATTCTAATTGCTGAATCTGCCCAAGGCACCTTGAACATGAGCTATCCCATAGGGGGCGCCTGGCGTTCTCTAAAGCATATTGAGCCTCGCAGTCACAGCAGCAGGGAAATAGGTTTCACCCGCAGCAAAACTGTTTAGGAAGGTGATGCAAGAGGTAACCTCTCTCTCTCTGATGTTCTGAAAACTGCCAGACCTTGACACCATTATAAGCATTGACAAACAGCTGCTCAGCAGGGCAAAAAAAAGTAAAAAAAGGAGAAATCTGTATCTTCTCCTTTCTCTGTACAACACGTGTCCCTCTGCTCCTTAGTTAGGTGGATACTCTGCCTACAGCTGGGGACCTGAAGAAGGAAAAAAGATAAAAAGAACTACAAAACTGGAATATTGTGTGCAGTTCTGGGCCCCTCAGTTCCAGAAAGACAGGGAACTGCTGGAGAGAGTCCAGGGCAGGGCTACCAAGATGATGGAGTGGAGCATCTCCCATAGGAGGAAAGGCTGAGGGAGTTGGGTCTCTTTAGCTTGGAGAAGAGGAGACTGAGGGGTGACCTTGTTAATGTTTATAAATATGTAAAGGGTGAGTGTCAGGAGGATGGAGCCAGGCTCTTCTCAGTCACATCCAATGACAGGAGAATGGACAACAGGTACAAGCTGGAACAGAGGAGGTTCCACTTAAATATGAGGAAAAGCTTCTTTATGGTGAGGGCGACAGAACACTGGAAGGGGCTGCCCAGAGAGGTTGTGGAGTCTCCTTCTCTGGAGACATTCAAAACTCACCTGGACGTGTTCCTGAGTGACCTGATCTAGGTGTTCCTGCTCCGGCAGGGGGATTGGACTAGATGATCTTTCAAGGTCCCTTCCAGTCCCTAATACTCTGTGATTCTGCAGACTCCCACTGCAGGTCCTTCCCCAGTCCTCAAGGAGCCGAGATGTCAAGACTGTCCTAGATGGTAACTGCACTTCTGATGGTTGTGCTTTTCTAAAGTAAAGAAAGCCAGAGGTGCTCGTGTCTGCCAGGTAGGCCACAGGCTTCCAAAGACAAACCCTGGGAAACCACACTAAGGAGACTCACATGAAACCTGGGCCCCTAGAGAAGCCCTTGCTTCCAACCACACCCACCCACAAACGTCTCACCTCTCCACCTTTGTTGATGTTCACACCTTTGGCAGCTGCAAGCCCTGTAATTCAAAACTCCAACACCTTCACTCTCACCAGCTGCAACTGTTGCATCCCTGCCCTTCATGGGCACAGGGACTCAGAAGCTTAATCTTTAAAAGGAAGAGGTGAGGAAAAAAGCCCACATTTTGGTGACTGATAAGGAACTCACTTATCTGCCCTGATTCCTGCATGTATGTGCTCTGGGTGTCCTCAGGTAGGGCTGTCACCTCTACAGACACCATGGATGTGACTCTGCTTCATTTCTCATGCTATATTGGTAAGCAGATGGATCCCTGGGGTGGCACTTTCTGGCATGGTCTGTGACTTGACAGGGACTTACCTGAAGCCCCTGGTGGACTTCAAGCCCTCCTGGAGCACTGTGAGGGCATGATCTGCTCAGAGGCCCACAAGGCAGGTTCTGCTCCAGTCTCCTACAGACTCTGAGGCCTTTGTGGAGTACCATTGCCTCTTGTTCTCTCCAACTGGCTGGGCTGCAGAGTCAAGGTCCTGCAGCCTCAGCTTCTCACCTGCCTTCCAAGTTCTGGTACTTTTGTCACTCCCATTGGATTAAAAATAAATAGAATTAAAAAATCAGTTTACTGTCTTTAGAAGTAGTTTTCATCATTGCTCAGAAATCACATGTGCAAGCACACACTCATCTTGCACCTCCCACATGCCCTCAGCCACCCACCTTCTCCCCAGAGCTGCTGGCTGGCCATGACTTCCAGCCTCAGGAGAAGGCAATTCCTCCCCTCCTCTCCTGTCACCAGCACCAGGTGGCCAGAGGCTTTCTTGAGACAGGCTGGCTGCCATTTGATGTTTTAGGCCAGGCTGGGTGGGGCTTGGAGCAACCTGGGCTACTGGGAGGTGTCCCTGCCCACTGCAGGGGGGTTGGAGTTCAGTGATCTTCAAGATCCCTTCCAACCCAAACCACTCTGTGATTCTGGCCCCAGGCCCCCAGAAGGGAGCGAGGTACCTGTCTGGGAGAGTTTGTCACGCACTGTCAGCTGCCTCCCACAGGGCAGGCAGGTCACTGCCCTCCTGTATGGCCACACTCCTCTACCTTCAAGGCCTGGAGAGGAAGATGAGAGAAGGGCAAATACACTGCGGTGCTTTCTTGTCATCATAAATATCTTTATTGTGAAAAATACCATAAAATAATTCCCACAGTTCTAGGAAAAAAAAAAATAAAAGAAGAAAACAAACCAACCAACTCTCACTTTTTAGATTTATGATTTTATATAAAGGCATTTCATAATTTGAAACATTTGCTAAAGCTCTGGCTAGCTCTACTCATCCTTCTGAAAACATAAAACTGCTACTTTGAGATTTGCTGAGGGCAAAAACCAAAAAATAAAAACCAAAAAGAAATTAAAAATGCAAAAGTAACGGGAGGAGAATGTATTTTATTTTGCGGCTCCGAGCGTGTAGTACAGAGCAAACAACCCTTACCTTTCCATAAGGCACTTTGAAATACAACTAACCTGCTAGTGCTCTACTGGCCGGCTCCCAGCGAAGCGCCTACAACTGACAGCCCGACAGAGGGGAAGGATCCTTACTCCAAGCGCTGCTCTAGAACCAGGAAGGCCAAACGGGCTTTATTTCTTTAGGAGCAGTGGAGGCCGACAGGCTGTCCCGCCTGTGTCCCAGGGTTGAGCTCTCGGCTCGGTAATTCGTTTTGAACCCGGTTTAACACTGATTTATTAACAAACACATCAGTATTAAGCACACATCAAGTAAAACACGCTTCCCCCCCACCCCCTCCTCCCCCTTTCCTTTTCAAAAACCAAGTTGGAAACCAGTTTACTGAAACCCAGCGAGAGAATTGAAGGGAGAAAGTTTGCCTCTACCCACAGGCCTGCTGTCCCGAGGCCGCTGCACGCACACCTCGGGGCTTGCAAAATACCAAGGCATCTATTTCAATGCCCGGTTCTGGAACACTATTGCACTACAGACACCCCCTTCAGAAACCAACAGGCGAATTCAGCTTCCCGGTACATTGCTGGTGCTTCATTTCCTGCAAGTCACCTCAGGAAACACATCACCTTCACCTGGAGACCCTTGAAACGCAAACGCCTCCTTTTTAACCCAACTTTCGTCTTTATTTTCAGAAGTACCTTAAAGCCACCATCCGCCCCTCGAAAGCGGCGCTGGAGCAGTAGCACTTCCTGTCCTCAGCAGCTGCCTCATCCCAGAGAGCTGCCTTCTCCATTGCCTTCTTTTTTGCTGCCTTCCACAGAAGGAATGGAGGGCCAGCACTCACCTGTTCATCAGCTGCCACCTTCTACCCACTACATTGAAACCTCTTTTTCTCTTGGTTTTTTTTCCCCTTTTTTAATATGCCATTTTCCCTTTCCCATTCCTTGTCAGGAGAAACACAATCCCGCCTGTTGCTGACCTTGCAGGGCACAACTTGCCCCCCCCCTCGGAGAAACAAACCCTCGACTGCTCTAACATCACCTGCCTTGTAATGAACAACTTCCTTGGGAGGGACCATCTTATTCCTTCCCTAAAATACTAATTAAAACCCACTGAACAACTTTTTTCCCAGCAGGAGCTTTTACAAGAGAGAAGGGAGAGGGGTGAGCAAGGCTGGTCCTTTTAAAGAAGAGGCACAATATTCAAGACACCCCCCCCGCCACCGGCTGCCACCGTGGGGCAACGGGGTATTTATCCTGCAGCAGGTTCCTACAGCCGAGCCCTCAGAGGTCCCAGGAGAACCACCACGCTGGCCAACCATGGCACAAACAGCCACCTGAGCATCTTCTACGGACTCTAAGCAAAAAGCTTTCCGAAGCCAAACTTCTAGAAAAGCCATTCAAGGCGGGAAGCCTCCGACACTGGAGTTCTGACAGGCTGCCGGGGTGGGTTTGTATCACAGACTGCTAGGAATCACCGCACACGCTCTCCAGCTTGAAGACACCTTCCTGCTGAACAGACACCGGCCTTTAAGTTGCTGTTGAAAGACATTCTGCAAAGCCCCGTGGCCTCGCAATTAGGCCGGCGAAGCACTTGAGGCAGGAGACAAGGGTTATGCTCCCCCAGCAACTCCCATCACAGTAACAAACCCCCCGCGTTCAGACTTCCCCCGATTCTGGCTGTTTTACTGAGGCTGCTCATGCTTTCAGATGCCACCAGCTGAAGTGAGGGAAGGTTCTCACCAACTGATTACTGTTTTCCAGTTAAATCCAATCAAGCAGAGGTTGACAAACTGTAATTCTTGCCTTTTAAGAAAAGGGCTGCTGCTGAACCTCATCAGTAAGTACAACATATTCGGCTACAGACTGAGAAGAGCATTCGCTCTCTACAGCTACAGCCCCAGTAACACCCCACCTCACACTCCCCCAGCTGGGTCAGGACACACCAAACCCATTTTAGCTACATCCATACTGAAATAAAGAAACCAGGCTTTGGGCTCTCTGAACGTTAGTCCCTCGCCTGGTTTCCCCCTGCACAGGCAGCCGGTTTTGCGCTGCCCTGGCTGTCACCTACAACGCGAGAGTGACCTCAACCAACTCCACCCAGCATTGGCGCCCGGCTGCGCCACCCAGCGGAAGCGAAGCTGCGTCGCAGGGGAAGGCAAGAGTTAACGTAACGCTGCTCTCCCCCACACACCGCTCTCCCCTCACAGCGCGCTGGCCTCACCACCCCGTGGCGCCTGAGCCCAGGCACAGAGAAGTCACGAACTGCTGCGGAGTTGGGGAAACCTCACATCACTTTTACTTTTTTTTAGTTGGTTTTGGGTTTTCCTCCCCTCAAATCTCCAGCAGGGATTTGGTTAAAGTGCAAACTGCTCCGGAGCGGTACCTCACCATCCCAAACCACAGCCCAGAAAAGTCTTTAGAGAAACACCATCAGGTGTGATCTCTTTTTTCTGCTTTCACTTTCCTGTCTGACAACCACCGTCCCAGAAATCATCCCAATTCATTTCGGGTTAATGAATGAAGTGAGGGAGGGCATCATTTCCCAATACAATTAGCTACAAGCCACCTTCCTCCAGAGCAGTTCAGACCCAGCGGGTGGCAGCCTCCTGGCCCCGCCTGTGACCCAGCAGGTGGGCACCAGCCTTTCCTCTTAAGAATACTGAGAGATGGACAAAGACTAACAATTTGTTACCATAGCAACTATTGTAATTACCCTTTTCCACATTAATTAGGCCCCAAACCAGAAAAATATTTACATGCATTTTTACCTTTAAGCATATACTCCAGTCCCAAGTTGATGTTTAAGTGTTGTCCTAAGTAGCCTCTTACTGTTTTTTTGGGTGGTTTGGTTTCCCCCCAACCAAGCACGTCCAGTAGATCTACACCAAATTCACAGGCAGTAACAAACACCCCCCCAACCAGTCTGAGCCTGTCCAGTTCACCAAGAAGCAAACTCTCCAAATACTACAAGAAGGAAGGAGCTTTCTCCCAGTGCAGTAAGACTCGGGGTTAAGGACAACATTAAAAATTAAGATTTTTTTTTTGGGGGGTCTTGAACTGAGAAGAGTTTTTATTTTTCAAACAAATTTTAAGTAAAAAACCAGCAGCAGCCACCGGGAACAGTCTTGTCTCTAACTGAAGTGAAATTTGAATGTAAATGGTCCTCCTCCAGAACCGAAGGGGTTGAATCCTTGCCACGTGTTCCAGTTCCTGTGGAAAGGGTTGCCCCCGCCCTGCTGGCTCTCCGCATCCAGTGGGTCCTCTCCCGCATCAAACTTCCGCCTCATTTCTGGAGGAAACAAAACCAAGGTGGAATCACAGCACAGCAGTTAGAGCAGCAACACCGAGCATCTTTGATGACCAACAACCAATTCATTGAATCACAGAATGGTTTGGGTCGAACGGGACCTTAAAGATGACCAAGTTCCAACCCCTCTGCCATGGGCAGGGACACCTCCCACTAGCCCAGGTTGCTCAAAGCCCCATCCAGCCTGGTCTTGAACACTCCCAGGGATGGGGCAGCCACAGCTTCTCTAGGCAACCTGTTCCAGTGTCTCATCACCCTCACAGGAAAGGATTTCCTCCTGGTATCTAATCTAAATCTCCCTTTCTTCAGTTTAAAAACATTGCTCCTCGTCCTATTGCTCCACTCCCTGATCCAGAGTCCCTCTCCATCTCTTCTTTTAGATACTGGATGGGTGCTATAGATCTTTAGGCAGGATGAGATACCCACATTCTTAAAGTGGGCATCTCCAGAGTTAATCAATCCTGGAAATCTCTGCCAGATGATATTCTAAGAAAGAGACCAACCTTTGAAATAAAAATTGTTATTTGACTTCAAAACAGAAGTCCCTGAAACACAATAGCTCCAGGTGCACATCTGACTTCTTGCAACGGGTTGGGTGCAAGTATGAGTGCGTTGCTCTCTCAAGATGGAGAAGAGCAGAAAGGAAAAAGGGGAAGCTGTAATGTTTGATGGGACTTGCACATGACTGTAAAAAAAGTAATTAAAAAAGCCACAGAAGTCCCTGCCTAAGCAGAGTCCTTACCTGGATCAGTGAGCACTTCTTTAGCTGCTGCTATATCGATGAATTTTTTCTCCGCTTTCTTCTTTTCTTCCTCAGTCTGGAAGTTATCAGGGTGCCACTGGGACGCCAGCTTCCTGTAGGCTTTTATGATTTCTTGCTTTCGAGCGTTCCTGCATGGATGAAGTGAGAGGTAACTTCAACTTCTCCAACTGTTCATACTCCACGCTAGAAAACCTACGGCTTCATTTTCCACACTGAGACAGCGAGCAAGAGCCTCAGGAAAAACATGAGTTAACCTTCTGCAGGTGGCACTGAAGAGTCTTCCCACAAAAACCAGAAGCAGCAGCAGGTTGCAACTTCTAACAAAGATTACTCACTCTTTTCCTTCTTTTTTTTCCTTCCTTTTACTTTCTTTGGAAAGAGGCTACTGCCAGCTGCTATGCAGAACAGTTCCCAGTCTGAAGAACTGACACTCGGGGAGTAACAAACAGCACAAGGAGTAGAGGTCAGATTAGTTCCCGACTGGAAGGATGACCAATACGAGGTTCAGAACTGGACATTTGTTCAGTCCTCATTAGAAGGAGAAGTCAGTAGTTTCTCAAGGTTAACAGCAGAAGTGTTTTAGATACCTTTCAACTAGCCCTTTCAAACCCTTCCAATCTAGCACACTATCTGCCACACTTCCAGTTTTTCTTGCTTTCAGTAATTCATAGAATCATAGAATCATTTAGGTTGGAAGAGACCCCTGGGATCATCAAGTCCAACCATCAGCCCTACTCTACAAGTTTCTTTCCAGTCTTTGTTTCTTCCCCAATTCAGTCACCTGACTCTGGGTCATCAACACTAAGAATTTCTTGCTCAGGGATTTATTCCCTTCCTTCCTTCCTTCCCAATGTTGCTTCTTCATTCTTTCTAAAAGGAACGGTGACCGAATGCTACTTCAAGGTGACCAATGCTAAACTACTGCAGTAGGAAAGGGAAAGCAGCAAGACACAGGACCAAGAGCTCAGCTGAACACAGTCAAGTGCTCAGCCCTAGGTGTACAGTCTAACAACCAAACCTTCACATCATGGTCTCAGATGTTCATCTCTCACCTTTTTACTCCTAAGATTTTATAGTAATCCCTCTTCTGTGATTGCTTCAGCATCCTCTGGGCACGTTCCAGCCCCTCCCGAATCTGCTGGTCGTTTTCACTGTTGGCTTGAGCAGTCTCATAGTCTTTAATAGCTTTTATTAAAAAAAAAATAAATTAAATAAATTAAAAGGAACAGCACAACTCTTTACAAACTTCAATTTAAATAACCACTCACCAAAATTAAGTTTGGCTATTACCACATATAAACATTCCAAAACTTTTATTTCAGCTTGCTGTGTTGTTGGGGTTTTTTTTTTAAACTTTGAGCAGAGATTCATCCCAAGGGTCTCTTCCAACCTATATGATTCTATGATTTTCACATATGAATTCAGGAATTTCCTTTCTTTAGGTTGATGACACATTTTGGAAGGGGAGGGAGGTTATTAACGGCGGGTCAGCACACTCTCTAGATGTTAGAAACATCCCGTGGCTGAGCAGAAGGGGCGTGTGGGACTGGGATGAAGTAGGAACCAAGAAACAGGTTTCAGGGACTGGCATTTGAAGACCCCAGTGTAGAGGGCAGTGTTAGCCCTGTACCACCGTTCCAGTGACAGACACTTTATACAGGCCTTCAGTATTCCTTCTTCTCCCACAGCCTGCGCTCAATCAACACAACAGAAAACGCCTTCCTCTTTAATGCCAACAAAGACGGATTTCAGATTAACAGTATGAATTTACTGCTAAAGACAAATACTCACTTTTAGTGCCCCTGCACAATATACAGTTTTACTTTAAGGTGGTTTGGGTTTCTCCCCCCCCAAAGGCACATTCTCACTTTTATTGCAAGAGTTGCATTTCTCAGGAATAACAGCAAGAGGTGCTGTGATGTATTCATGAATCTGTACAACATTCCAGGCTTCCACTTCTTTACCCTGAGGGTGGTGGACCACTGGAACAGGTTGCCCAGGGAGGTGGCTGAGGCCCCTTCCCTGGAGCTATTCAAGGTGACACTCAACCAGGCCCTGGGCAACCTGGTCTAGTTGGGGGTGTCCCTGTTGACTGCGGGGAGGTTGGACCAGAAGACCCTAGAGGTCCCTCCCTTCTGGCCTGGACCATTCTATGGTCGTTGGGTTTTTTTTTGGAGGTAAACTATAATAATATAAGTGGTAACTGAATGCTTATAACACCAACTTTAAATATTCTTTGATATCAAGATTTATGAGGAAAAGCAGCAGTTGAAGTTCTTAACGAGACTGCTGCTCTTTCACTGTTACAATCCTCAAAGTCTCAGCTGCAGATCCAAGTTGCCCAGGTTTCTCAAGTTAGACAAAGTACCTGCCTCAGATTATTTCCAAGCAGATGCTATTTCTCAGCAGGTACTACATTTGTTTTTCACTGTTTCTGAGCAAGACAGCAGGAAGTGCTAATGAATTTGTATTAACCCAGACATCTGATACCACTGCAATCTTGTTTCGGCTATTCCAAAAAATTCCAAAAAGCATTTCCAGTGCCCCAACAATTTCCTATGCTATTACAAACAACACAACATTTCTAGTCCCTTTCACATTGCTGGGCACTGTCATTTGCTGCTTGAACAAAGCACTTGGGCTTCTGCTGGTATTTTTAATAATTTGTCCAGCCATTTAAAAAACAAGCAGCCCACCAAATGGCAGCGTGTGCTCCCGTGTGCCAAACGCAGGCTGGGGAAACTGGTAACAACCATGAAAATGCAGTGATTCCATTATGCTACTTTGCCGCCCCAATAATTCAAAGCGCCAGAGAACTTCATCTGCTTCACCTAATACTGGGAGGTCCCATCACAATGTCCTTCCTGCCAAAAGCAGGTCAGACCACTCATCTTCACTGAGCACCACACACCACCTACAGCTGGCACGGCAGCTGGAAACCAAGCTGCTCAGGGGCCAAGGACTTGCAATGACAGTACTAGATTTCCCCTTCTTAAAGTCGACTCCTTTAAATAAAGGCTAAAGGGTTAAGTACTGTTAGGGTTAATGAAGCATTAGCATATGGGAAGGCCTGTTCAGTGCTGCACACTGCAGAGGGAAGGCACCCAGCACACCTGATGGCAAGTACATCTTGCACTTTCAGTTGGAGAGTACTTATCATAGAATGATAGAATCATTTAGGTTGGAAGAGACCCTTGGGATCATCAAGGCCAACCATCAGCCCTACTCTAGAAAGTTCTCCCCTACACCAGATCCCTCAACACCACATCCAATCTACCCTTAAACACAGTCAGGGATGGTGACTCCACCACCTCCCTGGGCAGCTGATTCCACTGACTGACCACTCTTTCTGTGAAAAACTTTTTCCTAATGTCCAGCCTAACCCTACCCTGCTGCAGCTTGCAGCCATTCCCTCTTGTTCTATCACTAATTGCCCTTGAGAAGAGACCAGCACCAATCTCTCTACAATGCCCTTTCAAGCAGTTGTAGAGAGTGATGAGGTCTCCCCTCAGCCTCCTCTTCCTCAAACTAAACAGTCCCAACTCCCTCAATTGATCCTCATAAGACTTATTCTCCAGGCCTTTCACCAGAGGCATATTCCTCTTGCAGAGAGCCCCTCACCTCCTGAGGGGTGAGATTTGGATACAGGTGGAAGCAGGATGACAGTTTCTTGGCTGCAAAGTTTGCTATTAAACCAGGAGACTTGTAACTAATTGGCAGTATGTTGTCTGAATGATTGAATCGATTCTTCGCTGTTTCTAAAAGCACTAGTACCTCCCAAACCAACACAAGAATTCCTGCTGCTCCTTATTGGCCTATTTCTTCCTTTCATCCTGTCCCAAGACATGAAAGGAACAACCAGTCTCAATACTTTTAATTGCAATATTTTAGTCAGGCTTAGCTCTCCATCTTCTGACACAAGAGTCTTCCCAATCTCTCAAACAGCAATCTCTATCTCTAAGCACTTTAACTGGCTTTCCTCTCTTGCCCACATCTTTAAAACTGAGTGACTCAGATGGGCTATTATTCCACACAACTGCAGGCAATCTATGTCCATGCTGACTCTGTTAGAGAAATAAACAAACCAGTTATGGTCTTGATGAAATACAGACAGTTTCCTCTACAGTAGTGAGGTGGGGAGAGAAAAAAAAAAATTAAAAAGGATGTCTGACCAATTTTGAACAAGTTGGGTTATTTTTCTTTGGCAAAACTTGTGCTGTCCATGTTAAGACTCCCGTACGTAAAGGTAAGCCAGAAAGGGAGTCATTACACATCTGTCTCTGTTGACAAGCCCTGGACCCCATGTGATTATATAGTAAATTAAAATTAACTGATGGGAACCAGAGCCCAGCTATACCCACTGAAGTGCACCTTCAACATTTCACAAGAATCACCTTCCAGTTCTGAATTACAAGTGCTTCAAAATTTCCTGTCTTCAGACAGGAAAATAGGTGCCTCCAGCTTGAAATTTTCTTGAGGGAAGACTGAGAATCAATTTGCCCCTTCAAATAGAAGGCTGCAATTTTAATTGCTCTACCCTTCTCTACAGCAGAGAGGAATCAGACATCATTTTATAGCACTTAAAGCTGAAGGATAAGCAAAGACACCTTCAGGCAGGCTAACATTAATGGACTGTAATACTGCTTATGGAGGCTCTGCTGGAAGACAGAGTGTAACTACAACCATCTCCACACTGTCAAGGGCAGGAGGAAGGGCAGGGGATGTGCTAAACAGGGACTTGGAGCATGGTTCTCCACTCAGAACCAAGCTAGGCCAAGCCCAGAAGACTCCACCCCAGGAAATAAGTTCTCCCAGACCTCAAGTGTGTCCTCTCTGTGTTTCTTTATATCCTGTAGTAGAGAGGCATTTCCTGCAACACAAGACCAAGCTGGCTCTGTCCATTTGGGCATGACCTTGTTAGAAAATCTTCCACCCCCCTTCCCCTAATTCACAAGAGTTGCCAGACTCTTTCACCCTAGCAGATCCAGAAATACATGAGGATTTCAAAGAAGATAATGTTAGAAATTCCAAATTGACCTTCATCAATTCCAGTAGAAGAAACAGATTATCCAAGATTAGGCAGTAGAGGGTACATGTAAGAGGACTCCCAGCAGGGCACCTGTTTGGCCTCCCTCTCTCCATACACTCCCCTAAGATGAGGATTCATACACCTTGAGAGTAAAAAAATAATCTTAAATTTTCTCTGGATTCTCCTTTTACTGATACTCTCTCCTCTTAAATCCAAAACCTTTGTACAAGCTGCAGTCTATGTAGAACTGTATTCTGTACTTTTCACTATGTTAGGGTAGCATTTTGTTCACTTTGTGGGGTTTGTTGTTGTTGTTGTGGGGCTTGTTTTAAATTTTTAAATTATTCTGTGAATCTACTTTTTCAAACACTGATTGAGCTTACTTCCACTGTACTTAAGTACAGAAAAAGATGGGGAAACACCCAAAGAGGGTCTCATCACTGTGAAGCCTGCAGTTCTTATCAAACGAAAGAAAAATATTACCCTAAGACAACTCTTCCCTCACACCTTTGGGTGTTGTGGGGTTTTTTAACCAATCCCTTTGTACAAAGGTCATCAGTTCCCCACAACGCTATCATCTTCCACCCCTTTTCTTATAAGGGGGAAGAAGGCTTGCCAGCCTCAGCAAAGGAAGTCTGGGACTTGATCACTTCAGAGGTACAAAGTCTGCAGGGCTGACTAAGAAGACTGCCTGAAACCACACACCAGTCCTCTTTATGCCATGTTTTCATTTAAGTCAAGGAAGTCTAAAAAAAGAAAGAAAAAAATAGGTATCTCACTTTTGAAGTGAGCTTCAGGAGGTGAGCAATATCATCTCTTGGTGATTAATTTCTCAAAAAGACAAAAAAAAAACAACCAGCTGAGCATGCTATTAATGAGAACAGCTGCCTTCATGAATGTTTAAATAGAAAAGATCTTTTTTTGTTCAGCTGTAAAGCAAAAGATCCAGTACCAGAATACAGAAAGGAAAATTGTTCCACAAGTACTGAAATTAATGGAACCAATTTTTCTGCAGATTTAAAGCCTACAAGTCCTTTCCCTCATCACATTTGACTGAATACTTCAAAACTGCTGCACGACTGAGCAGAGGGGTTAGAACAGGTACAGGCAGGTTGTACAAACATCCTTAAGCCTGGTTTCTTGTGGAAATGAGATTCACTAAATTAAAGTTTGAAGATTTTTTTGTTTTGCCACATTATCACTTAGTCCTCTTAAAGAGGTTAGGTAACAACAAAGTGTTTCTACGATTCTATGTAGAATCATAGAATCATTCAGGTTGGAAGAGACCCTTGGGATCATCCAGTCCCACCATCAGCCCTACTCTACAAGTTCTCCCCTACACCTATCACTCAGTCTCTACTTTCCAAGGCTGTAGATGGGCCCATGTAGCAGGAGGCATTTTATGGAAACTGCGTATGGAAAATGCATCCTCAGGACTAGAATCATTTTACTGCTCTCAGCAGCTCTACAGAGACCCATGGAGGTGACCCCAATGGCTGTTACCTTCCTCTGCCCTCAGCACACAATGGGATACACAATGTTGTTTCATGCTGCCACCTAAAGGTGTTAAATGGAGTTCTTAAAATGGATTTAGACCCCCCTAATTATAATTGCCTTATCTCTAATGCAATTGTCTGGCATTACTGATTATATAAAAGGTGTTAAGTACGTCAAGTGAGCTGTACCATCTCATAAAACACCCTGAACGTAGCCCACTGTTGTAAAGACCACTCCACTGTAGATAAAACAAGTGCATTCCACTTATACCAATCAAGACAAAATTACCAGCAGGTATTTTTGTAAATCTGCAACTACCAGTGCTGATTAGGGATAACAACATGGCACAGAATCAAAGAGCATATTAAAAAATGTTGAAACACTGGCTGCATTTTAAATGCCCACAAAGAAGTACACAGGAGCTACAACGCAACGGCACCTTCGTCATACAGGTCTTCCAGCAAGTAAGCTTCTGCTCGGTCTTTCAGGGCATTCACATTGGTTGGTTCCAGTTGTAGAACTTCTGTACAAACTTTTATGGCTTCTGTAGACTGCTGGCTCTGGAGAAGAGGAAGTAAAACAAAACTCCTGTAGTTGGGGGGGGCAGGTTGGGTGTTTTTTTCCTTCTCCTTTGTTTTCAGGCAATTTACAGAGGGAGACAAGCAGAAGTACCTTTGATAAACAGTGGCAGATCCTTTCTTTGGCACGAGTAGCATACACTGGGACTTCTGGCTCAGTTTTCATTACAGAATTGTATTTATTGATAGCATCTTCATACCTGGTTAAATCGAAGATAAACATAAATATCATGCAATAACTATTTCAGGGTGTTGTGATTTATTTGCAAATTTTAAAATTCATGTGTTTTCACATCCTTCTAGCAATGTGCCTTAACCTGAGTCATCTTAAAGGTGTGGTGTGAGACAACACAATGAAGAAAACTTTCAGCCACTTCAAGAATTACACCCCCGTTCCCTCCTCTGTGCTAGGAAGAGCAGGTGCTATGCCTGACAGGCTTTTGCAGAAGGTAACCACTGCCATCCCTCAGCACACAGAAACAAGGGTCTCTAGATTTGTCTCCTGCCCAACACGCCACTCTGCACTTGGAGAAAAGCATCTCCCTCTCCGATACCCGAGATGGCCTAAGGCTGGAGCCTTGCTGTGAGCACTCTACTACTTGCATTTCTTGGTACACAAAAGAAAAAAGTTATTTATGCTTGAATCAAGCAGTTGTTTTCTTCCTTCCTTCTTCTCCACAAGTCACACAATAAAATGTATTTTTGCTGTGAATGTTTCAAAGATACAAGTCCCATGGTTTGAGTAGAAATGCATTAGAACGTTCACCTAAGAACACAAGCACATGATTGAACCCAAGGGTCGCTACAAGCCAGGAGAAATTCAGGCTCTCTGAGGACTCAGAGAAAATGCGCTGATACCGGAATAAGTAGAAGACTAAAGTGAAAAGAGTCCCAATGGACTGCTGACTTAATAAAACTGCCTTCCGCTGTGCTGATTCACATTCCTTATGTACTTCATTTAAAAAGCCACCTTTACAATGTTTAACCACTTTTAGGGGTCCTTACAGCTGGATGTGGTGGGCTTGGGCACATGTAAAACCGAAATAAAACAAGCAGCATAAGAATACAGAGGCAGTGCCTATCATTTAACAGGGTGCAAAAAAGAGAAGCCCATCACTCAGAACCACTTTTGCTATCAAGGCACTGCAGAGTTATTAGGTGGTTTTAGTCTAAAAATGAAGTCTTCTAATCATAGAATAGTTGAGGTCAAAGGGACTTCTGGAAAACAACTGGTCCAACGCCCCTGCTCAAGCAGGGCCACCTAAAGCTAGTTGCCCGGGACCATGTCCAGACAAATTTTGAATACCTCCAAAGCAGGGAGACTCTACAACCTCCCCAGGGAACGTGCACCAGTGGAAACAAGGGGGTGATGGGAAGCATTTCCTTAAGGTTCAAATGGATCTTCCTGTTTCAGTTTTTTCCCATTGCCCCTGGTCCTGTCACCGGACACCACTGAAAGGAGCCTGGATCCACCCCCTTTACATCCTCCCTTCAGTTATTTATATACATCTATGAGACCACCCTGTAGAAGAGAAGGCTTCAGGGGAACAGTCCCAGCTACCTCAGCCTCTCCTCAGAGGCGAGAAATGCTCCAGTCTCTCCATCATCTCATTGGTGCTTTGCTGGACTTTCTCACTAGCTTCATCTCTCCTGTACCAGGGAGCCCAGCACTCCAGGTGTGGCCTCACCAGTGCTGAGTGGAAATATGCAAGAGCTGACATTATCCCTACCTTGGTCCTGTTACCTGCTCCACAAATAAATATGCAAAGAGAAAACTGGCATCAGAAGGAATCAAAATAGAATTGTCACTGTGTGAGTCAATATTTATTTTGATTGTAATTTGGGAGCTGTGCTCAGTTATCCACTTCAGCTGACAGATGCAAAAGGCATCACTTAACTCCTCAACCAGTAAGTTTTTTTGTTTTTAAAAGTACAGCAGTAAACACTTACCTGCCTTCTCTGATGAATTCCTCTGCTGACTCAATCTGCTTATTAAGTTTCTTTACTTGCTTATAGAGAGAGAAGCACTGCTTATGGTCTTGGTCCAGTTTCAGACACTCCCGGACTTCACTTTTCACAGGGAGATAAGAAGGTAAAACAAAACAAACCCAAACCAGAAATATATTACCATACATTAGGAAATTTCACTTAGAGATACAATGCAGCATCTATAAGCTGTGCAGAACAGCAGCTGACTGACACCATCCCTCCCTTCATCCAAAAACTAATTTAAAGTGAGACACAAAAGTCTTCCTGAACATCCAGGGTTATTTGTCTGGGTTTGTTTCACTAAATATGCAAAGATTGAAAAGTGCTACATTAACAACTGACTAAGCAGCAGAATAAAAACATACCCTGAGAAATAAATTATATCCTGCAGTTATCAGATAAATATATAGGAAAATTACAAATGTAACTCAAGCTATATAACAAATTACCTATGTAGAAGCATATTTTATACTGCCCAAAAGAGATAAAGCTCAGCTAAGACTCAAACTTCCTCTTGATGGAGTATCAGCCTGACTTTTGACCATGGACTTCCATGAAGTCTGTTTAATCATACTCTGATTAAGGCAGAAACCTCTTGAAATAATAAAGTGTCTTTAAAACTCCAGAGTACAACCCTGTGAAGGAATAAAAGTTGTGTGTCATACAGAGTCAGGCTCTAGTTATCTTCAGAAAGAGATTGCAAAATCTTATTTTCCTAAGCACAGATAAAAATATCTATTATTTGAAAAATCTTTAAGCCTGTAAAGGTAAGAGGAAGAAACTAAGGGAAGGACAAGATTAATCACCCAGGAAGTGCAAGAACTATAGAACTCAGTATATCTTATAACAAAACAAAAAAAGAGAAAAGGCTTATACCTTCATACTGATACCATTCTGTTGTTCAGCAGCTCACAACTGTGCTTTTCGTAAAACTTGGTTACTAATAGAGCACCCATGAGTGGAATTCAGAGAAAAGAAACGCCACCTATTCTTGAAATCACTTGGTTAAGTGATGGTCAGCTACTGGAAGTCACCACAGAAGTGACCTATAAGCTCCAGAAGTTAAATAATACTCTGGAAAGGGGATCCCTAAATCTAACTAGTTAATTATTTGGCATTTTCTTTTGCCCAGCTATAAAAATGCATTTTTGCAGTTATAATCACACAGTTTCCATTCACCAGCTTTTGTCATCCACTGCCCATGAAGAGAAACTCAGGCTTTTTTCAGTTCCCTCCACCTCTTACTGAGCAGTCTGTGGTGGAAACCATCTCGGAAGGAGGCTGGAGGTGCGGGTAGCGCATTTGAGATGAGCTGCACAGAAGACTCTTGTGTGCAAAGAGAAGAATATACCATTTTGCTCAGCTGCTCACAAAGTATGAAGTTAACAGTCTGGACTGGGCCAGGGCATCTGCAGGACTGACTAAGGATGTATAGGAATAACACCTTGAACTTAACTGAATATGAATAAAATGGTAGAATGTTAACAAAAAATCGTGCAAAATACTGGACACTGTCTACAGAATGAAATACTGACAGCTCTGGATCCCCAGCTCCTCATACTGGGGTACTCCTATACTTTTTATTTATTCTTAACCTCAGTGCCTCTTGTTTCTACTCTCACAAACAAAAATCTAACCTTAAGACTTAACATACACATTTTTTGTTTGCCTCGCACATTTAACTGAAATGGAAGTTCAAGGTTAAAGAAAGGCCCCACCAAAGCAAGTTTAGAGAAGCAATTTCTTCCAGGATAGAGAACTACAATAAAGACAGTAAATGTAAACAACTCCGACAGACCTGCACCATGGCTTTTATTTAAGCAAACAAGATGTCAGGAACCACCAATGCCTTGTCTTAAAAAGACTAAACATCGTGTCTTCACTGCCAGTTCTTTTCCTTTTGGAAAGGAGCTTCCTTTATCAGATCCAGACCAGAGTGACAGACTCCAACCAAAAACCAGACAACACAGATATTTCACAGCTTATCACGACCTGTACCATCCCATTGTGTCTCAATTATAATGATTAAAGCAAACAGTTAAATTACCTGAGTGACAATTCGTGGTCCCCCAGCTGGTAATATATTCTGCTGATTTTATAGAAGGCTTCAGTGTTATCATTCTTTAATTTGGCAGCAGCTTTCAAGTCACTAATGGCTTTGCTTGGTTCCCCTTCCTTTATATAACACTCAGCTCGAAGTTCCCGTAGCTCTGCATCCCAAACACAAACCTTGAGAAATCAAAATTAAAGCTTGGTTTGGGTCCATAACACTTCACTTTTTCCTCCCCAACCAAAAGAAAAAAAAAAAAAATCCCATTTCATTTCCCTTTGCCAGCTGCAACAGCATAAGGTTCAAGCTGCACGCAGAGCGCATGAAATTAGCATCTCTGCTTCCTGGTGGATGCTGTGATGCACCTGCCCAAAGAGAAAACAAAGGCCTGAAAAACCCAAAAATGATTCAATAAGCTCATGCAGGGAAATGAATTAAATCTACTGGCACTGCTTAAACTGGGACAGTCTGTTGAGCCTCCAGGGAAGGATATCACAATTGTAAATTGTTATATCTTCCCAAGAGAAGGGGGGTAATGAACGGCAAGGACCAAGCTGTCAGTTGTCCTCTAGAAAGGAGCCTGTGGGTAAGATTCAGCTATGTAAGATTTGACCTTAGAATCTGGATTTTAAAGATATATACAGCATATAGATCAGTGTATATACCACAGTATTACAAGAATAATTAGCTGAAAGGAACTGCCTATCATAACTCATTTTGGAGGATTTTTTCTGGGTCTTATCATTTGCTTGTAAACCATCATTTTACAAAACAAGGCTTTTCTGCTTTTCCATGTTCCTTCCCCATTAAAGAACTCCTACTTTGGTAGATTCTTCACCAAAAGCTAGGATTTTTGACAGTTTCTTCACCACATGCTGCAAATTCCAACTCAACAGTGTTAATCTCTATGTGAGGACTAGTATCAGTTTAGTATTTTTTAGTACATATTTCTATATGACACAATGCCCCATGATTTATTTACCCTTATACTATCAGGATGCTGATTAGGATTCAGCAAATACAAATATCCAAGGAACAAGCTGAAAATCCAAACAGCTATGTACATTTCTAACTTTGTGATTTTATTTGTTTTTTAATCTTTTATTACTTCATGTTCTCAATACAGAAATTGCCTACATATATGCAGTGAAAAAACCCCAGATTAAAAACCCTATACCTCCTACATTGGGCAAGACTTCATTGTTTTGAGAACAACTTCCCCCCCTCCCCTGTTTTCCCAAGAACACTGATCTGTGTAAAAATGGGAAAAGTATAGTCAAGAAAGTTATCTGTAACAGAAGTCTGACTGAAGTTGTGCTCAACATTCTCCACTCTCCACCTACCGTTATGGACATCACGGTGCTCAGCAAAACCGAGCCAATTACACCAAGTGTTTTCACATCGGTGAAATAGTTAACAAACAACAACACACAGATGTCAGGAGCTCTTACTTCCCCTTCACAGTACCGTTTTCCTTAACACTTACTGCCAAGATTTCATCAAGAAGAGAAATA